>JAPSGF010000046.1:4666472-4676625 GCA_035772895.1 Perdix hodgsoniae | reverse complement strand
TAAATAGCACAAAGACTCTGAGGTCCTACCATGAAATTGAGAAAATTTCCTAACAGAACAAAGGAAGGATAATTCATGGGTAAAGCTTAATGAAGTCCAGATGAGTACAGGATTTCTTTCACAACCAGTGAAAGGGAATGGTTTCCTCCTCTTTGGCTGGGAGCTCTGTGTGGAATTAAATTTTTGTTTGTCTGCGGGAATTCAGAGTGGACTGGAGGAAAGGGGAACCTGATGCATAGAAACTGAATAGGCTGCTGTTGGAAAGAGCTAGGAGGGTTGGAAGACCAGGGCTGTCTATGGTCAGCCAGGCATTCTATCCCTGAGATGCCTTTACACAAAACCACCTGGGCTTCCTTAAACTCTCCTCATCCAAGCCCAGGATGGAGAGACAGGAATGGACCACTCAATAAGGGACAAAGTAAACTCTCACACTTTGAGTGCAGATACATTTCTGGAATTGGAAATATCACAAACTAAGAAGGCACAAAGCATGGAACTTGGGTATTTATAAGGCTTACTAACAAGTTATGTGTTTTTATTTTTTATTTTTTCTAACCCCCTGCTACAATGGGGAAAAACAGTTGATGATGCCTGTAAAACATTCTGGGGATAATAATGCTAAGCTCGATTTCCACTTACTAGTGGAAAATCTAGATGATGGTATGAGAAGAGCATCAAATTCCTTCTTGCTTTGTAGAGCTGCCATTTGTTATTTCCCCAGAGGCCTGTTCTCAGATTCACACACACAAAAAAACTAAAAACAAAAACAACCACACCCAAAGAAAGAAACAAAACAGTTGCTTTTTAATGCACCAAGTACTGTTTTCTTATCCTCAATTAAATGATGCTCCTTAGCAGCTGACTAGGAAGTTTAATCATGCTCTGCTTACTCTGTAAACATGCTACATCCTCCCGCAAGTGATAGGATAGAGAAAGGGATTACTGACTTTTCACAAGAGAGCCTACCCATTTTCAAAATCTGCTGTTCAAAAGGCACTACTATGATATATGACTTAGTAGGAAAATACTGGTGATAGGTGGACTGTTCAACTAGATGGTCCTGGAGGTCTTTTCCAATTTTCCAACCTTGATGGTTCTATGATTCTGTAAAAGCCTTTTCCTCACAGGCTTCCTTCTACAATCCCATCTCTATTGGATTTGTTAACCCTGAGTGGTAGCACTCATCAGTGGTGGTAACTTCTGAAAACGTGCTTCTCAGAAGCATTTTCAGAGGCCTGCTTTCATGCCCGTACCTACAACAAGCTTACCTGCTTAAATAGGTGGGTGGAAAAAAAATTGTTTTATAAAGATTTTTCACTCTCCTTATTATTTTTGTCTCTTAACAACTAAGACCTGTCAAGTGGGAATTCTTCTACTTCCTAGCTATTTCTAAATGGTATATTGCCCTTCTGGTATCCCAAATAACCGTGCAGGCAGCGAACTGTCTTTTATATACATCTCTTTTATGCTGTATTAATCATAGAAATTAAATTTAGATGTTCACGCCTGGAGAAACTTGGCAAGGGGCAAGAACATTCTTCGTAAATAAAACTGTTAAACTGAGTACAAAGTTCTGTATGGCCATTTATGGGAATGTGCTCTTGGGACTACTCAAAAAAATCAATAGACTAAATAGAAAATAGTAAATCAAATCAATGCAGTTTCTGTTCATCTGTGGAAGTGAATATAATTTACCTCATGGGTAGTTTTGATTTTATAGGTTAGCAAAGATCTATGGTGAATAGCAAGAACAGGAACCACAGGGAACAGCCAGCAGATGTGGAGCACTTCAGCCCCACAGCAGGAAAGTAAGAACACAGGGTGAGCTGAGTGCAGAAGGGCCATGCTAGGAGAGGCAGTGTAGATGGGTCCATTCAGATACAATGTTTTGCTAAATCTTAGCAAGGAAAACCCTCTAATTCCATAGAGATGAAAGGATTCTGTCAGTGTTCTCTGGTTTGAATTTAGGTGTGACACAGCATTAGATTGCCTCTCTATGGCAAGACACCCTCCAGCAGCTACTTTGTCTTAGTTTCCCTGGCAGCGTTTCCAGCTTACTCCAGTGTCTTATAGCTCCCGTGTCAGATAGCTTGAAAAGGTCTACCCACCTCTGTCCTTCTTGTCCTTCCGCAGTCTGAAGGCGAAAGCCATCACGCACAGCACTCTCCAGCACAGCCAAGTTCAGTCTGCAGTGCCTCCAAAACAGCTTGTTCATCTGCTCTACGGGCTGAATTTTCAAGTTCATCCCTTTGTCCTGAATAGCCTACCTTTCTCCAAGGAACTCTGATTAGACAAACTCATCTCAATTAATTACTCATCTCACTTAGCAGCTTCCTATTTCCAGGCCAAGTTCTCACCTTTCCAGCCCTTCTCATATGTCAGAAAGGAAGTAGATGATACTACTCCAGGCAGGGAAAAAATCCCATTTAAAAAATGATTAAAATAGTGAATTGGTAACATTTGCTCTAGAAATTACTAAAACCAATCATGATGGGGCATGTGGGGGAGCTGCACAAGTGTCTTGATAGGTAAGATACAGGAATGGAGACTGCCAAATCTCTGATGGAAAGACTAAATGGAGAGGAACAATGAGAAGCAATTTGTACCTACACACAGCAATCAGAGTTAAAACCCTGGGGCTTGTGAAATAATAGCTCATGATAACTGGAGGGTAAAAAAAAAAAATTGTGGTCACATCTGGTATTAAAGAATTATAATCTTTATCCACAAATAATAGCACTATTATCTTCAAAAATCTACAGAGAATAAGCTTACTACCCTAATGGCTATGCAGCTACGTTTCCTGGTATGTCTTGTCATGTGCAAGAAATCCTGTCCTTTCTACATGTATCATCAGGGATTATGTTAAAAAAATAAAAAATAAAAAATTGAAAAACGAGACTGCCAATCCACTGCTGAAAGAAAATGATATTTCTTCACTAATAAGCAGACAGCTTCATCACCAACTGCAGCTTAAGTCTCAGCAGCTCACCGCAATGGCAGATGCCCTGTAATTGGCTATTTTACCCTGCACTGCACCCAGTGTTTTCAGGAATCTGGGCAGGAGGAAACAAACAACTTGGCAACAACACTGAATTTTCAGAAATCTTTTGTTTGAATTATTTCTGAAAATAGCCTGAGTGTGGATTGAAAATACAGAAAATTCTTAAGCTGAATTCTTCATAGATTTCAGTGACAAGTTACTGAGGCAGGAAGTTACTGTAGCAGTGATCAGGGTTTGGCAGAATTCTGCCGTGACCACTGAGAACAGAGATGTTATGAGGAGTTTCTCCCTGCCACGACCTGAAACCTCTCATATGGTCTCTGAAATCAAATAGACATAATGCTTAAGGTAGGAGAGTATCCACTGCAGCTCTATACATACAGAGGTGCAAAGCTACATGCTCATTTCTGTATAAATGCTGAGGGCGGGGTTATTATTCAGCCTGTAATCACATTGGACTTTGATCCTCAAGTATTCATATGTGTTCTCTATATAAAGCTACTTCTTTTTATAACTTGATGCAATATGGACTGTATTAGTATCTTCTCTGCTAAATTCCTCACCTGTATCCTCACTGACTTCTGCTTCAGCTGCTAGGACGTTCTTCCCCTCTGACCTTGATTAATGGAATGTAACAGACAACTATCATGAGGATGCAGACAGGATGCAAGCGTGTCAGTGCAATTGTACAACCTATTAGCAACACTGTGGCTACATCCCACCCAGTTTGAGCCCTTTTTCATCTTGACTCTGTCCCAGCTCGTTGCTTTGACTGTTATTGCCATGTATCCCCTTCTGTTATTTCCCCTTTCCTTTTAGTTCAGGTACATCTTGCTGGTCTTCTTGTCCAAGGGCCTTGATGGGTTATCTATCTCCAGCTCACCTGTCATCTTTCAGACAGCTTTGGCGTTCCAGCTCTTACATCCTGTCAGCCAGCGTTGCTCACTTCCATTGTTCACTGAACACAACTTCCAACATGCATGATTTGCTTGGCTTCATGCAGTTCCTCATGCTGGTAGCAGAGGCAAGAAAAGACACTGACAATAGCTAGGCTGCAGGCACAAGGAGTCTGCTGACCTACACTGTCTTATTGTTACCTTCTACTTTCCTTCCAACACGCCTTCATTTCTTCCCCCTTTATACTTTGATAGTAAGTCTTGTGGAGGAGAGACTTTCCTCTCTGTGCTGGTTTAATGCTCTGACTTGGCTGGTGTTTCTTGGCATCGCAGTGATGCAAATGGTGATATGGTGGGCTTTGGTTCTCTGGTAGTGTCAGAGATCTCGTTGTGTATACTCTGCTTATTTTTTTACTGATCAGTTGCTTAATAGTACAGTATGGCCACAATAGATGGTCAGCTGAAGCTCAGGGTTTTGTTTTAATATGAATGTTGTGTTGTTTTGGGGGTTGTTTTGTTGGAAGATTGTTTGCAAGGTTTCAAAAGCAAAACAGAAAGCTTTCTGAATAAATAAACATTTTAAAAGTGAGCATGAGAATTAAAATGATGGAAAACACTGACACTGATTCTCAGGAAGACAAATTATCATTTCTCACTTTGTTCTAATTTTGTAGTTGTGCCTGCTTCATACAAAGCTGTTTTTCTACTCAGTCTTTTTGTTTTCAAATTTAGCAACTTGTGTTGGAGTTACTTTCTTTGATTTCTTTTAAAGTGAGAGAACACAACTGTTTATTTTGCAGCTCAGAGAAACATCCTTTTGTGGCAATCAGAACTTGTTACCATCATCAGCTGCAATGACCCCAGTGTGCTTTAGTGAAGTGCAGACAGTAAGTCAAAAATGATTATGTTAGTCAATCTGTAATAAGAATAGGAAAATAATTTCATGGCAGCCTTCTTAAGTTAGATAGCAAAATAAGTCGAACTTGTTTTCTGAACAAAAATATTTCCTATGTAAGGAGCTGTATAGCTTCTGGGACTTGATTCTACAAGTCACCAAAATAGAGATTCCACAGAATGTACTGTAAGTTTCTGTGTCAAATTGCCCTTACAGAATTAAGCTCTTGTGTACTTCTATCATGGACCAACTGCTCATGTAACATAAAACCAAAATGGCTCTACTAACTCAGCTCTTGCCACTCAAGGATTTGGGATCCCTATCATAGGGCACCGCAAAGCTGGTGTAAATTTACCAAGGAAAAGTTCTCCCATAGGAACTTTTCAGGCACTGTACAGAAGACAAAACATGTTTCTTTCCTAGCAATGCTTGTTACCTGAGACTCTAGAATGAGAAGACAATGGATTTTGTTTCCTTTCCTCTGTTGATTTGAGCACTACAGGACATTATTCTCCAGAGAAAATTCTTAACGTTTTAACAAGTGACTTGGTACTGCTGCAACTCCAGTACAAGATCTGTAGAGCAAGAACAGCATTTATTTTCTCCTGGGGATGGTTTGAAATCAAATAGCCAGGTATTCAAACACAGGTATTAAAAGCAAACAAAAGCTGAACTAAGATCAATATGAAAAATAAAGTAGTAATTTAAAATTAGAATATTCATGTTAAATCATATTGAAGAGTAGCCAGTGGCTCTGTAGGGGCCAAGAAGATGACTGTAATAAATCGGGAGGACAAGAGCAGGATGAGTCAGGCAAACTCAGAGATGGGCAGCTAGGATCAGCCAGGATTCTGGGCTATCAGGCAGGCCCACGACAGCAGAGCAGGTCTGAGATAAAACTAGGAGCAAAAAGAAGGATCAGTGACAGTATACTGAGTCAGAGCAACGCAGTCATTGACTAAAGCACATGCACAGGTAGGCAGTGAAGGATCAGGTCTAAGCTTAAATGGAGCCTCCTGGATGGAGGTGGGTGGATGAGATACCAGGTGAGGCTGGTCAGGGCAAGTAAGACTTGTTAATGCAGTCAGGGTACTGACAGACCCTGAGTTTCAAGTTCTTGATAAACTCTTTCAATTAAATTCTTTCTGCTAAATTAAATTCTTAAATAACTGCAGAGGTTTTTCTCAGGTACAGAGTACTTATTATGTTGCACTTTGACCCTCAGTACCATCTAACATCTGGCCACTTTTTTAACATCTTAAATTGGGATTTAGAATCTTCCAATATTTTGGAAATTCTGAGCGGAAGGTCTTGGGGGATGTTTTTGTTTTAAATCATCTGTTTCATTACATTAAGGGTAATTACGTTTCTAGTAACATAAAAATCCCAGAATGACAATTCTGATTCAGTTCCAAGGTCTATTTAACCCAACATCCAGAGATTAAATGCATACAAGGAAAGAGTGCAATAATATGTTGAGGTTTCCCTGTAATTGTCTTCCAGCTTCCAATATTATACAACTCTATACATCTGTGCCCCTCACTGTATATTTTGCTGATCTAACTCAAATATTGTGGAGCTTCTGTGGGGTTTGTAAAATGAGTTGTAATGTGAGAAAGAGTGTAGTTTCAGGTTGTCATCACAAAAGTCAAGAAAAAGAAAAGCTGCAGTGTGAACCATGAAGTTACTTTGGTTCAAGTCAAATTGGTCTTTAGCACAAAAATTGGAAAGTTCATACTGCCTCTATTTGAAAGCTTTATGTAATTTGAAGTGCAGCCATGCTACAAACCACTTTTCACCTCAGCTCAGCAACTCTCTCTGTGGTATGCAAGTGCCTTTCAAAAAGTCAGCAGAACCTGCTGAGATGCAAGCTCTCTTTACCTTCTTTTTTTTCATTGCTAGAAGTTATTCTTCCCAAAATGAAATTTTAACTCATGGATTTTAATGAGACATTCATTATTTCTTTTTGTAAGTTCCAAATAGTCTTATTAAAATCTCTGATTTTTTTAGGTTTGATGGTCAGAACGCTGAGATTCATAGCACAGAGAATGTCTGCAATGGTGATGTTGAATAAAACTATTACACTAATGAGTATGGCAATGTTTACTATGTTGGAGTAGTGTCCAACTCCTGATGTTGCTTAGACTTTTCTTGAGGTACTTTGGTTCTTCTTACTTCCACTCATTACACATGATTGCAGTAAAAGGCTTTTCATGATTCACTGAGCACAGAAAAATAATTGAGAACAGACTTTAAGAAGGGCACTTTTTTTTTTTGCATTCTCCAGTTTTTTCACTGTGACTAAATTCATCATTTTTTGTTTTGTTTTATTTATATAAATGTCTTCTCCTTCCTGGAGTCTCTTCCTCCTCTGGAAGAGGTGTTTTTCAAGTTTTGCTTAATGATCAGTAGTATTGGAGATCATTCTGTGAGAAATATTCCCCCGTGGGTAGCTGGTTATTTGTTCCATTTGTGAAAGTATGTTCTGGTGTACCTGAATTTCATCTATATGCTGGTGAGATCACTCAGTGCACTTCCCTTTAAGTGGATGTGTGGGCCCCAAGGGTCTTGGGTAAAAAAAGTTTAAAAGAGGTACATTTCATCTTTACTACAGAATGGCAAATACTCCATTTCATACTGATGGTACGTCCTGCCGTCTCTCATCGGTCTGGGGTTTTACAAACCAGTATTTTTTTTAGTTTAGTCTTACAAACTGTATGTGGAATCCAGGAACTGATCTGGATTATTTAAGGTTTCTGTCATTTCTGTATGAACAGCAGTTCAGATGTAGCTAGCAATTTTTATCATTATCTATGAGCCAAATGAAACCCAGCAGTTTCCCTTGATCATTCTGTCTCTGTACTGTTTGTTGGAATGACTTCAAGTATCAGAACTCCTTTTCGTAATTTACGTTCTAAAATGGAATGATGACTGTGGCACAAAAACTCTTTCAAGTGAGGGTGTGTATTTTTTCCCCTTAACTATAGATGTTTGAAAAACACAATGTAAATTCTATGACATGCTACAGACTGGGCAGGAATTAGTGCCAATGGAAGCCTATAGTTTATATTTCTAGCTGCCACTGGAAGTGAAAGAAACAGAAAGCTTTTTTCACTACTACTGAATAAAAGGTACTATTTTCCCCACCGGATTTTACCTGAACATTTGTCTGATAATTGCTTTATCATAAAACCATACTAACCCAATGGTTGTGGAGAATTAGATTTAACTTGTGGGGAGGCATTTGATCATTAAATACAACTGCTACTGACACAAAGTCATTATTAGAATACTATATAATGAAAAGCTTTCTCTCTCTCTTTTTTTTTTTTTGGCTTTAATATGAAGAACAACGTTTTGAGTGGACAGGGGCCATTGATTACTGTTAGGAAAGAGTGTAGCCTTAAAAGCAAGTTTTGATTCTACCTGCTGTGATTTTTATCTGATAAACAAAATCCTTTGCTTCACTGGAACAGTGTCCAGTTCTGGGCTCCACAGTACAAGATACTGTACATACAGACTTAAATTCTATCTGAACATGAGATAGTAATCAAATCCATTGGGATGGATTGCCCAGAGAGTTGCTGGAGTTTCAGTCCTTAGAACTGCCCAACTGCACAAAATCTTGGGGAAGCTGCTTGAAGCTGCTCCTGATAGAGAAAGGGTTGGACTAGATGATCTCAAGAGGTCCTGTTCAACCTCAGCTCTTCTGTGATTCTGGCTGTAGGAAGAAAACAATTCTTTATTTACCAGAGGTCTACTAGCCAGAAAAGCAGTAGGAACGTAGCAGAGGTCAAGAAGTCTGACCTAGATAATGTAAAAACAACAGTTCTGAATTTTGACAAGCTGAGAACTCAGCTTCAGGAAGAAATATGTATTCTAAGAAGACCAAAATCTGAAAAATCTCCCTCCTGCCCTGAAGAACCTAACAAATGCTGGCATGAAGAATTAACCACATAGATGCTTACTGAGGCTGCTAATTCCATTCATACTCTCTGAATAAGATAATTCAGAATTTCATAGTTTTCATTATAAATGTATCAATTTGTAGGCTAGAACAAATGTTAACCAAAGTATATTTTTTCCAGCTTATCACCACGTCCATTTGTTTAGATGAAGTATGCTAATAGCCAAAGGCAATTTTAGGTTGGAAAATTGCGCCAAGGCAAGTTTAGGTTGCATGTTAGGAGGTACTTCTTTACAGAAAGGGTTGTTAAACACTGGAATAGGCTCCCCAGGGAGGTGGTTGAGTCACCGTCCCTGGATGTGTTTAAGAGCCGTTTGGATGTGGTGCTCAGAGATATGATTTAGCAGAGGGTTGTTAGAGTTAGGGCACTATGGTTAGGCTGTGGTTGGACTTGATGATCATGGAGGTCCCTTCCAACCTGAGTAATTCTATGATTCTATGATTCTAATAGACAAATCAAATAGGTTCCTTTCTTTGTCCAGATACCTGCCAGTGTTTTCCTGTTCTGGCACTTGAGAAGTCACAATGGAAGCACCTATTGTTTTTTAATAAAAAATAAATTTATTAATATAACTGTTAACATAAATGTTAAACTCAATTTTCTCTGTCTTACAGAAGTAATATTTTGCTAAATAAGATAAATGCTCACCAGTAGTAAAATGTAATATGCTCAGTTACAGACAGTTCCTTTATCGCTGCCCAATAGTCTACAGCACTTTCTCTCCTCTCCTATATGTATATGTAGATTTTTACAATTGCTAGGAAAAATGATGATGTCAGCTGTGTTATGCTGGTTCAAGAAGATTGTTATCTGCCCAAGGGATGTTCTAAGATGTTGAAGAGATCCACAAAACTTCTGTGTTAGGGCTTTCTTGTCTTCCACCAAAACAGCCACATCTGCTCCAATCAACTCCTTGTGCCAGCTGACAAAACAAATGACAAGACAAAATGCAGCAGCAGGGCTCCTGCAGGCAAAGTACGTGGTCATTCTGGCAGCTTGGGCTGCCCGGAACCATCTCCAAGCAACCGTGGCTGGGGAAGAAGCAGTGATTAACTTCCCAGGTCTCTCATCCTTCTCCGGAGAATTCCTCCTATTTAGTATCTAATGATTAAAATAAAAAATAATAATAATAAAAAAAAGAACACACACAACAAACAAAAACAAAAAAACACAAACACAAAAGTTGCTTTTTTTCTTTTTTCCTTTTTTTCCCCTTTTTTTCCTTTTTTCTTTTTTTTTCCTTTTTTCTTTTTTTTCATTTTTCTTTTTTTTTCCTTTTTTTCCTTTTTTTCTTTTTTTTCTTCTTTTTTTTTCTTTTTCTTCTTTTTTTTCCTTTTTTTCTTTTCTTTTTTTTCTTTTCTTTTTTTCTTTTCTTTTTTTTCTTTTCTTT
>JAPSGF010000046.1:4647091-4666372 GCA_035772895.1 Perdix hodgsoniae | reverse complement strand
TTTTCTTTTTTTTTCTTTTTTTTTTTTTTCAGAAAAGAAGTCATAGGTCTTCAGCGAGATAAAAGCTCAACTGTTAAGAAACTTCGCTACTTTGGAGGTTTAAGGCAGAAGCCTTTCTTCATGCAAAACTGCAGTATCTAGCATTCTACTAAACGTTTCTGTTCACAACAGATGTTTGTCATGTTTTGCCAGAGGTTTGAACAGTTCACAGCTTTTCCTGAACATAAATTGTTAGTATAAAAGCAGGAGGTACTGGAAAGCTGACATACCTGTCCCTTTCCAATAAATAACAGAAAAGAACATAGTCAGCAGTAATGCCAATTTTTCATCTTCTATTTCCTGAACTCCAAAAGAAATTTACTGATTTGAAAATGAAATGGTCTCGAGGTAACAGGAAAAAATGGTGGCATGCTAAATTTCAGTTTGGAATAATACAGAGGTTTTTTACTGTAACTCAGGCAGTCATTCACCAAGCCCAGGTAATTCATGTGCACTATGTTCTTACTTTTTATTAACAGAAAAGAACAGGAAAAGTAATATATGTCACACAGGATAGTGCTTTCTCAGTCTCTGAAGCTGTTGTGGTTAAATTTAAACATTTTCCCTCTATCCTTCACCATTCTATTTTAATCTGTTATAATCAGCAAACTTGAAGTCTTTTATAAATTAAATTAATTTACATCCTTTTAGCATAAAGAACCTCCACATTGTAAGAAAGTATCATGTGCCAAATACTGAAATAATTTCCAAACAGATCAAGTAAATAACAGGATTAATGTCAATACAGGGGCATTGTGTTATGTCGTTCCTAAAAGTTCAGCGCTTTCGCTCTTCTGTTATCACATTTTTGCTATCACTTGTTTCAAATGTTTATTTACCAGAATATGATATAAGCACGTTCTATAAACAAGAGCTGCTAAACTCCTGGAGCTGAGGATGAGGTTGGCTAAGTTCCAGGGGTTAACCCAAGCTAGATATTAGGGAGGGACAGAGTGACCTGTGTCATAACCAGCCATGCAGTTCTGGCACGGTGTGTCATTAGTTAACAAATATGCAGCAGACTAAACATTTGTCATCAAAGCCTGTAAATTGCCAGAGGTACTCCTGTTCTTCAAATGTATCTTTGCATCTCCCATGCATGGTCAAAACCAGCGTACGTTCTGCAGGAGACAGGGAAGACAATTTATACTTGAGTTTTACAGAGGTTGAAGGCACTGAGGTAAAGATTTCCCACTGTGGAAAAGGATAGTCCACTGCACAGTCTTCAAGAGAGCACCACACTCCAGCACTTTCTATTGGAATTTTGCTGAGATTCTGACTTTTACTGATGGTGACTCTGCCTTTTGACATTAGGGAACAAATCAGGTTCGAATGGGAATATATTCTCATATTTTGGCCGTGTTAAAGATCTGTCTGGCTTAGTCAGTGAGGAATACACTGTGTCTGGAAGAAAGTCAGAAGTGGTATTTCACATGACATTTTCTTTGCATTTGTAGGAGAGTGATAGAAGGAAATAAGTCACTTATTTATTGAACTGTTCTCTTTGGTTTGCTAGCAAGTTGACAGCTGGAAACCCTAAAGCTTGGAGCTCTACACATTTTTCTATACATGTTTCCCTAGGAGTAAAGAGATATTTTCCAAATCATTATTATTTATACATTCACATTAATATCAACTATTAGCACTTGTACTTCTCTCTTGAAATCAAAGGTTTGTTCTCATAGGTTTTGGGAATGGAGTTCAAAAGCCTTTATACTGATTATCTCTGATTTCTTGGCATAGGAAAGGAAAAAGAAAGGAGAAAATATTCCTGAGGGGAAATCTGTTTAGTATTTTAATATTCTGTTGGATGAGATCCAAACTATCTTGGGCAAGTGATAGTTGTCTTTGTAATCATACACTTGCCCCAGCAGCATTTCACGTGTGTGTGTGTGTGTCTGGAGTGACCACAATGCTGCTTCTAGCCATTTCCATTCCTTCTGTCATCTCAGAATTGCAGTCTTCCAGCGGGCTTCAAGACCTGGGCTGCAACTTCCCAGAGGTCTGTCAGGTGCCTTTGGCCCTCCCTTTGTTGTGTCCAAAATACCAACCAAGCTTGCCTTAAAAAAAAAGTTTACAAAGGTTCAGCAAACACCAGATGTTTCTTCCCCCCTTTTATTCTTCATTTTAAACACGCCAGCAAGATCCACAGCTTCTAAAATCTGCTTCATTTCCTTGTTCTTTGCAGCAGAGAGTGTTCATCATTAATGTATTCAGCAAGCTCATGCCACTTAAGTGCTCTGTGATCTTTAAGGAGGAAATAAACAGAGTAATACTGAGGACCTGGGGGTCCTGGTGGACATCGAGCTGGCCACAAGCCAGCAGTGTGCCCTTGTGGCCAAGAAGGCCAATGATATCCCGGGGTGCATTAAAAAGAGCGTATTATATAATGTGTTCCCATGCCTTTGTTTACATAAGCATACAAAACGTCTGTGGTCTAACAAAAACAAGCTTTAAGATATCTGTAAAATGGCACGCAAAAAAACAAAGCTGAATTTAGAGGTGCTAATGACTGAAGCGTTCACTGTAGAAAGTAATTAGCTAGCTATTTAGATGAAAGCTAGAGGAGCATATGCATTCTGTAAGTTACTAGTTAAAAAGATAAAGAGAAGTGGTGTTTTAAAGATTCTGGATTCAAGAGACTGCAGGGCTGTATCTGGTTGTGCAGGGCCTGGGCACTCTTTGTATGCACTCTACTGTACTGCTGGGAATGAAACGTGAGATAACCAGCGCTGGGAAAAGCTAGGTACCTGGTCCATGGAGGGGTGGCATGAGGAAGCGATGGGCTGTTGCTCTGGAGTATCAGCAGCAGGCAGTGCTCTCTGTTAACAGGAGTAGCAGCCAGAGACAGAGTAGCTTGTGGCCAGTGGCAGAATGGGGCTCTGGGAGGGGCAATGAATGTGAAGCACCTCTATTACCGTTGAAAAACGTAACGCTGCACACGCTTGAGTTTTCCCTTTTTGCCAAACTTTGAACTTTCCAAAGTTAAGTGCAAATTCTTCTTACAGAATAGGTGAATGGAAGGGGCCTAACATGTTTTTAGTATTAGAAACAGTCGCTAAGGGGGCAAACAGGACAGCAGAAAAGAAGACAGATAAGAGCAGAGGAAGGGAAGGAAACTAAAAAAGAAGCCAAATATATCAAGCAGTAACATACCATTCATCTAATAATGGTAACAAGAGGTGTTAGTTCTTTATACTGTAGGAGCAGAAATAAATCTACTTAGAACATTAATCAGTAATGCTTCAAATTAATAATACATAACGGACTAATGGATCTGAAAAGTCATTAGTGGTTTGTAGGAGGCTTACTTCCTGAAAGTAATCTGCATGAACATTAACATCGGAGCTAGTCAGAGAGCAGATGATCTTATCTGTGTGATATTACATCTTCAAGCGACAACAAAGGCATGAATACTGTTTTTCATAAAAAATGCTAAAACAAGGCTCTTTTAATAAGTTTCTTCCAAAATTTTTGCATGGAGTTTCTAAGCATTTATTTCAGAAACACAGTAAAAGAACACATGCACTTTTTCAGGATTACATCAGTAAAATTCTTAGAAAATATCTAGCTAAACTGTCTTTTGATGATGGACAACTGTTTAGAGTCTTTTTTTAGTAAAGTTCTAAGTAGCACCAAAAGTTAATGATGTGGAAAATAATGAAATACAGTGACTGTGCCATCTTGATTCCTTTCCTTTTAGCTAAACAAAAAGCCAAATAAACTTATCTAATATATCAAGAGAATTAAGGGCTGTTTCATTACATAAACATTGTTGAAGATGTTCTTTAGGTAGACAAAAGGTTTCAAGGGCTATGGTAAGGCTAGTAAGTCAAATCAAATGTATGTTTTATAAGGAATCTCTAATGACATCGAGTATGCTGATCTTGTTAAAGATTCTGATATGATGTTTATGTGAGAGGACTACAAATTTCTAAAGCAAGTTTATCACTGCAATCATCTGTTCCAAGAAGGGACTCCTCTGGACAAGCAGCTGTACTTAGGCAAGAATGGACTTTGCATCCAAGGCAGATGGAAAGGGTCACTCCCAGGTTTTGCTTACCAAAAGGTAGATATTACTCTCATAAGTAGAACAGAAGCAAGATGGGAACAGGTATCTTTCCTCATTCCTATCACTTGTCATCTTACAGAAAGACACTTCTGGAAAAAAAAATGTTCTGAAGACATTCAAGACGTTCAGAAGTTAATTATATTGGTCATACTACTTTTCTCACATTACAAGAGATTTAGTAACTTCAGACCCTACTATTAATTTGTTTTCCATTGTTTTACCCCTCTGGTCCATTTCTTGTGTTTATTCTTTGTGCCTGGACGTTGCTGTTTTGTAGAGAAGTGGTTTAAAAGAACCAAGGGTGTGCTTTAACTGAAAGTAATAAACGAGGTTAAATATACCTATAAATAAAACAAATTATAATAAAACTGGTTTCTGAAAACCAAGCAACTTTCCAGAATTGTTGATAAATCAAAGATGTATTTAAAGAGGAAAAAAAAAATGCAGAAAGCCTGTAAAAACCAGTGTAACATAATATAATTGGTATCACTTAGCTTCTATCAAAACTGATACAGACATGATTAAGTTTATAATAAGTAATAATAAGTAACAGTAAAGCATATGCTAAATGGTATTGATTTTAATGGTATCATCTGTGTGTAGTAGATTAAGCATTCTTAGCTTTAGAAGATCCTCTCCTTGTTAGGAAAGCAAGTATTGATAT
Organism: Perdix hodgsoniae; assembly: GCA_035772895.1. Lineage (NCBI taxonomy): Eukaryota > Metazoa > Chordata > Aves > Galliformes > Phasianidae > Perdix > Perdix hodgsoniae. The sequence goes on along the minus strand of JAPSGF010000046.1, from coordinate 4,661,597 downwards.
ATCCATTTCACTAACAGATCCTGGCTAGAGGAGTCAATAATTTACATCACTCAAAATGTGGAGGTCTGCCTGTAATTAAGGGAACTGAAGCATACTCTGGTAAAAGTAAAAACTGTCAGGTTCATTACCAGTCATAAGAACTCCAGCAGCTTCTGAACTCATCAGATCTCATCTTGATAAACATTGGAAGGAGAGTTGTGTTTTTATAGGAGTTGGTGCACTAAGAACCACCGAATACACGGCATCCGTTGAGAAGATGTCATCATCAGTGTTTGAGTCCTGTTGAAAATGAGCTGTGAGTGTAACTGTGGAAGAAACAAAGAGTAGGATGAGGCCTCAAAGCACTTTTGTTCAGAAATACTTAAGTAATGTTCCCTGAAAGATTGAGAGCTCAAGCAACAGTGTATTTATTTAACTTAAGCTGTTCTATTCTTGCACTCTTGATGTTGCCTAAGTGATAGTTTCTCTTCTCACAATTCACCTAACTCTGTTCTTTTGCAACCCACTAAACTTCTTTTCTTTCATTTTCCTCCCACCTTCGCTGCTTCTTTCTTCTCTTCCAAATGCCAACTTTTTTGCTCATTCTCTCACTTTCACTTTATAAATTCTGACATTTTTCAATCTGGAGAAGAATAATTATTTAGCTATGCTGGAAACTTGAAAAGCACGAAAGCAAGCTATTTTCCATAACAGAAATGGTGGACCAAATCTGCTGGAAATTTAACAGTGCTTGCATGGAAAAAATCAGAAATTCTTATCTTAGTCCCCCTGATTTTGTGTTCAAGAACTCTTTGCACACCCAGAAAGCCAACTAGTACAATAAATTTGTAACAAGACCTTTGAGAAGCTCTCACGGCAATGTTGTCCACAAACTTCAGGGCTTTTTATCAGCTAATGAAGGAAGCATCAATTGCAGAGGAGGTGACAAATTGTAAACAAAGAAACATATTTTCCCTTGCAAAACAAAGGTATATTGTAGCATATTACTGCATACAACACAGCCATTTGGAACAGATTACATTACTCTGATTAAAAAAAAAAAAAGCTTTAAATAGTTCATGACCAGTGCTAGGAAAAGATAAATATGTAGAAGCTATTTGTTAAATATACTTTGACCTGGTTATTTGTGAATTAGTTCCAAAAGAGCATTATTCTGGTTTTAGAAGCTAGATAAGGAGAATGGAATTATTTTCTTCTAAAAAATAGCACTAAGCTAAAGAAGTATTAGCAGTACTTGCCAAAAATGGCTACAGATTCTTCTTTCAGTATAATACAGTCAACTAAACAATGATACTGGGTTTGTATGCATTGTTCCTTCATTTGATTACACTATTCAAGCAACTGCAACCACAACAAGATCAACTAGTCTCTGAGATAAGACACAGGGCTCAGCCAGAGTTAAATTTCTGTAAATTTCAAATCTGTTTCACAACCAATTAACTGTTTTCAAGTCTGAAGTATTTTATATGGATAGGGATTAGCTTGTTTTGCAAGAAATAAGCAGGCAAACAATAATTTCTTTAAATATGTATTCATTATCTATTTTCAATTTGAAAGCATTGACAAGGGACAATGCCTTTACTTACCTACTATTATATCACATGACAAAACCACAGCACCTTGTCTTCATTTCTTTTCTGCAGCAAGATATCCAGTATATGCTTGATATTTTATAGGAAATATTTCTATTTAGTGTAATGAGAGCACTAAGAGAGGATTTCTGATACAGCACAGCAAAAAGAGTCCAGTCCTTTGAAAGCTTTCTTGCCCATTTCTTTTTATTTTGCTGTATATATCTTCTTTTACATTTATCTCTTTGCTTTCTTTATCATCTGTGGTGAAAAATATATAAAAACTTTCTGAATCTATAGAAGTATTTTTTACCTGTTGACTCTTCATAGAGCCCATAAAGGCCTGTGTTTCTCATACCTCTCTCCCTTAGTCCTCCTTTAGAAGCAATATTTGTTATAATATCAATATTTCACCTCTTAATTCGCTTCCTATCGCTCAATCAGAGCAATTCTCAGTGCGTGAAAAGTAAGTTCCTTGAAAATACAGCTTTCATTATTATGACTAATTATATTGTCTAGTAGATTATGATTAATTGCTCTGGGAAATTTTAATCTTAAGCAAAGGTATTAAATATATACATATACGTCATAAAACAGATGGGGATAGTAGCCAAGAATCTCCAACACATTGCTCTCATGGATTCTCTACTGAAGACATTATTAAGATCCCTAATTTGAGGAGGACATAAACGTAGCCTGGTCTGCAAGGTGCCACTGGGTATTCTTTGAAGCAGCAGTAGGGAGCAATAGAACTGGCCACACCAATTTAAGCAACACGCAGTGCTCCTGTGGTTTTCCAAGCAGTAGCTGAATGGCTGCAAATGAGCACAGTTCAGAGCTGTCACAAGGCTGAGAGGAATGTGATCACCTGCTGAGCAGTCACTAGTCCTGTGCAGAGCCAGCTGTGCCAGTAACTGCTTGAAAATTAAATTGTAAGAGCAATGGAGCCTAGGTAGTCCTGTGATATCCATTTAAGGCAATACAATTTTTCCAAAATATCTTTGTTTTTCATAAGTACAGTGCTTGAGAAACTGAATTTTCTGAAGAACGGTGTGCTGGGTTTCTTTTGTTTACATTCATTTTGTAAATGAATGAAATGTGACTAATCAGCCTCACCTGGGACCCACAGCCTCTGGTCCTCAGCCCAGCCCCCTAAACTCAGGTTTAGGTCTTTGGGCTTTATTGCAAAAATGTTGATCTCTGAATTAGTCACAGTCTTCCTGGCTGATCCTCAGGGTGACTTTTTATCTTGACTTTGGGCTTATTCTGTCATCTTGTGTCTGCTGAGTACTTACTGAGTTGTATCTGACTGTGGTTGGTCCCACTGGATTTGACCTGATCTGTAGATTGATTTCCTGGCTTGACCTTGGGCCTGCATCATCACAACAAGTTGCTGGATAATCTGGATACTTGATTAAATCAGCTTGCTGTTATTAAGCCTGCCTTACTCAGGTAATAGGAGGTTAGTGCTTCTAGCCTTGTTACTGTACTTGGCTTCTTGTTAAAGAGCAGCTGCTCCTTATTGCATCTTGGCAAAATGAAGCTCGGCAGCTATAGAATAACTTGCATGGCTTTCAGGCATCTGCAGTTATTGTATTTTAACTTCAGATCTTAACACTGTTGTTAACAAGGCCTTATGGCTCACTGAAATCCTTGTGCTTGTCTTTTTAATTGCCATTCAAGCTATTCTTATAGTTCATCAGCAGTGTAATGTGTTTCCACGTTGCATCCTAGAAGTGTGGGTCTTCCCTTGTTGTACTGAGGTGTTTATAGGTTATTCCCCACCTGCCCTGCGGGCTGTTATTTCTGGTAGCTTTGCCCTTCTTTTTGTCACAAGATGTTTTTTGTTCCTCTTCTGTTGTTTCTGAAAGCAACTGCACAGTAATTGCTACAGAGAAGAGTTTAGAGCTTGAGGCAGCCCCTGCTGTTGAATTCTAGTGATAAAACAGTAACAGGACAATACATAATTACTATATGCAAGTATTTTTACTTTGTCTTATTTTAAAAATGTGAGAAGGTGGAGTTTTGTTATGAATTACAATGGTTCAAGCTGCAACTCCAATGTGATAACTCCTGAAGTGTCAGGCTGGTCCTACTACATTTTATGATGGAGGATTGCCAGGCCAGATTCTGTTCTTATAAAGCAGGCTACTGCAGAAATGAAGGCCATAACACTTCTTTCTTTCCAGTGCAGTATTTTTCATCGTGGAATGACAGCTGTGAAAGACTGAAGAATTCATCAGCTTTGCATTCCAACTAAGAGCAGGAAGACAAAAGTAGCATTTTCATTTTGATGCTCCAAAATGGGATGCGAGGCAGACAAGATTTGTGCAAGGGTGGTCAGGGAGTCAGACCTTAGCAGAAACACGGGCTATCTGATTTGCAGCCTTCTTTAGAAGGCCTGTCTGTATCCTTGCTTGCACAGGAGAGGGCACACTCCTGGAAAGAAAACAAATTAATTCTGCCTCATGGCTATTACCAAAGAGGATGCTCTATCTGTAGTAAAACCTGTATTTATGGATATGAATTACCAGCTTTCGTACCTATGGTAGCCATTTCATTCTGTGTGTGCTGTGAGTTAACTGAACATGTTGCATTGAACTGTGTTGTTTGATACGTTGTGTTGGCAAACTATAGTGGAGTGCGATCAGTGGTGCCAATAGTGCCATTCCCAGTCAAGCTAAATTTGCATTCTTCATAATGTGCTGCTGCTGCCTCTGCAGGACTTGGTCTTTTCTATTTTTATACCATTTTCAAAGTTTGTAGTTAATATTAACTGACAGAGCCAGCTGAGAATCTTGGGATTTCCTATTATGGATAATTAAGGAAAATACTATTTCATGTACGGACAGATGCCTTGTGGTAAATTTCACGATGTGAATATCATTGCCTTCATTGCTAATTCTTATTCCTGCTGATTACTGAATCTGCCTTATGCTATGAGGTGCTAGAAGTGTGTTGCAGGCTTTCTAACAAATAGATGTTAAGCACTTTGCTGCTTCCTTCATACATTTGTTTGTTTTGAAGTCTGATTTTTCGGGGCCAGTTGCCATAATCCTTTTTGTACCTAGAATATGTGGAAAATTGCATTTATTAGTGGAGCTTGGAGAAGGGCTTAAGAGGCTAGGGAGGATTTCCATTCATCAAGAACTCTTCCACTTCACTTCAGTTACCACCAAAATTATATTGGCAATATTGGCTTTCAGTGTACATATAACTAAGTATTCAAACAAGCAGGTAACTGTGATCAGAAGTACAAAGCTGCACATTTTAACATCTTGTTGAATAGAATTGTTTCCTGGATACTGGCTGTTTACCTTAGCTGTCTGATAGTTTAGTTCCTTCCTATGGAAGAATGTGCTGGGGTTGCCTGACTCAATACCTTATCAAATAGAAGAAAGACAAATTTTGATTATAATGTGGACAATGACACATGAGGAAGGAGATCTTTGCTAGACTTCCATCTGCTCAACTGCTTCCTGCAGGAGGGATATGAAAGCATTCACTGCAGTTGCACCAGTTTGCTCTCATCTGCCTGTGCTGGGTCCCAGCAGCAGGGACACCATAACAGGGCTGGCTCCGCTGTTCCTCTGCCTGATAAGGAGCTAGCTTAAATGTGGTCACTCAGACAGCAGACGTCCTACCTGCAGTACAGGTGTGGCCCCAACCAAGTCAGTTCTCTTATTACAACTGAATCCACAGGTAGACTCTACTGTAAAGCAAGTACACTGAGTTGCAGTTCAGTTGTTTAATGGAGAGTGATGTCAGGTGCAGAACACAGTGTTGAGACCTGTGTGGGCCATAGGTGAAGTGCTGGTGGCAGTTGCAGAGGGTGATGTATGTATAATCCGTGCTCCTGTAGGGATATAGAAGCCTTGCTCGTGCTATAATTAATTGCATATGGAGCTCAAGGAATGCACTCAGCCAGGGTTGAAGTTGTTACAGAAGCAATGCCATTGCATCAGAAGTACCCAAAAGTAAAAGACATGTGAAACTAAATGGTGTAAAAGTACTGACTCAGTCTTCCATACCTTGTTTTCCCAACAAGCTTTATCTTCCTCCTCTGCAATGGAGGCATGATTTGTGTCTGTATCTGATGCTGCTTGTATCTTTGTCAAGCAGTAAAACCAGCATGAAATTGATGTGATCTTCTTTCATTGCTGCCCAAAAGGAGCTGAATAGCAGCCCTGGAACAGAGCAGGCTTGTTGACTTTGTTATGCAGCTGCATGACAAATCTGCCTCTTAGCCTGCAGCTTCAAGAAGACAGCACGGCATCTGTTCACATAAACGGTAGCTGGTTGGTTGGTTTTGGTTTTGTTTGTTTGTAAAAGTAAACTATTGAGTTGAAATGGAAACTTAAAAATAGGTAACTTAGGCTTCCCCATTTGCCAAGAAAAGCTTCCCACTTATCCTTGGAAAGGGAGTGAATGATGGATAATCCTCAAATGTTTTTGCTCTGTGTGTAGAGAGATTAGCATCTAATTTACAAGAAGCTTAAGTCCTGGTATAATAATTGTACCATGTGAATCCATGGTTAATCAAGGTGTGGGTATAAAGTCTCTTCAGAAGGTGTTAGTGCATAAAAACTATATTCCTCTCTTTATGAATTTGTCACCATTACAGCTCCCTTTGAGTTTATCTGTCACTGTGCACTTCAGCAAAGATAACCCTGGTCTTGCAAGCACAGTGCCAGGAATAACACCTGGGCATCTCATTTCCACCACCTCACACAAAATCCTGCTCTGACATCTGATGCATCTGAGTATGCAAGTTTAAGGACAAAGAACTGACGGTCCTCTCTGCTCTCTCCGGTAACCCAGAAAAATATTCTTGCTGTGCAAACTTGCATCATCTTCTTTAAGTTAGCAGTAATTTTCAAATTAAATGGTGGTTCTCAAAGATCCGTGTGTTCCTTACCAGGGATGCCTGTGCTGGCTTCTTCAGGAGCTGTGCTGTGCCCTGCTGGGCAGGGGTGCTTGTTCCTCTGCTTCCTCACCTTCCCATGGAGTGTTTCTGTTGTCGTGGCAGAGTCTGTGCTGCAGCCCAGGAGGCTTTACCCAGTGAGTGGTTTGGACAAGCTTCAGTTCCTTGAAAGTTTTCTTTCAATATGAGTTGAAAAATTTATTGGGGGCATCTGGTTTTGTTTGGTAATACCTGAAAGTGCCTTAACGTTGGGAGAGCCAAAACTGAGGTAACTCTACCTGCCAGAGGCAGTAAGGACAAAGTTTCAAACGAAATGTGGGCGAAATAGACCTCTATCAAAGTGGTGTTTATTGCCGGTCAGTGGGCAAGGCAGTAGCTTAAAAACCTCATGTATGGTTATTTACCTTTCAAACTCAGAACAATACCCTCATTCACAAATTTTCTTGAATGTACTTATGGCAGTACACTGAATTAGTTTGTACAGTGGGGTGCAAGTGGTGGCTGGGGAGACTAGAAGTACTGCATCCACTTATTGCGTTGAGCCTGCGTGTTCCACTCAGTAGCTGCTGTGTCTCCAAATGCACATCATGCATAATGCATTCATTTTGTGAAGCTGCTCAGTAACAAAAGTACGAAGCCTTGCATCAGGGTTTGGAGTTGTAGGATTAGCATGAAAGATTGCATGGGAGGATTTTCTTTTCCTAAATAAAGTATCTCAAGTATCTGAAATTTGTTACCTTGGCTGCATTGCCTGATCAGAAAGATATGTAGAAATGTGACAACCCTATTTCCACCATGAAGAGAGCTATTCATTCCAGTTTTTGCTAAGAGACTGCTGAAAATACCTTTTTTTTTTTTTTTTTTTTTTAATTGTGATGATAGAACCTGGTAATAGGAAAAGTAAGCAAATCTTTCTTGTCTTACTACTGAAGTGAAATATTCCAGGAGCTTTCAGAAATCCATTGACACAAAATCTCACTAACAGAATAAGAAAAGTGAATTTTGTATCACCTGAAAAAAAAAACAAACAACAAGCACAAGCTACTTACCAGAAACCAGAAAAGTGACTCCCAGCTGTCTGTGAGTGAAGGTATTGGGGTTCCTTTTTTATGAGTGGTGGCAGAATTGGTGCTTAGAAATATCTGTTATGCCTACAAGGCAAACTGAGGAGCTGTTAGAAGTGAAAACACAGTTTCGTTTGGTTGTGCTATTGTTGAAGACATTTTAACTGTTGGAATTCATGCGAAAACACACAACTGAGAGCAAGTGAGGAGGTATTAATTACTTTCTGACAATAGTTATATTAATGAAACAAGTAAAAAAATAGTTGAACACATGTCACAGTGTACTCTAAGCCAAAAATCCACTGGTCTACTTTAATGTCCTGCTGCTAGTAATAAAACGTTTGATAATATCCTAAGTAATGCAATTCCAAGAAGTTAACAAGCAGGTGGAGTCCAAATCATGTTTAGAAAACCAAGTACAATTTTCCTTAAACAACTGCACTGAATTGTAACACGGTATTCTCAGCCTGAGCTACTGCAATGAGTACACTGTGAGTGGGCTGCATGAAGTGACGCTTTAGCATTTTCAAGGAATGTTTGGTAACCTCTTCATTTACCAGTAGATGTCACTGGAGTCCAGCAGAGAGCTATTACTGGTTTAAAACGTCTACTCAGGTTAATTTTTATTTTATAGGCATTTGCTATTTGTACATATTGTCTTACATGCAATAAAAATGAAGAACCACAATCAGTGCCCTTTCAGGAATGGGGTTTTACCCCCCTCTCAGCTACTGGTAACTGCTGAAGGATACCTCAATGGCTTTAGTGGTAATTCTGATGCGATTATTTTCTTCTTTTCCTTCTGTGCAGCATGCCTGGACCTGGTCCAAACAGATAACGACCAAAGTGATTATTCAGTGCAAAGGGGATGGCAGCAAGCAGTGCCTGTATGATTACTCAGCCTTTGCTCAATATTACATCAGCAGGGGGGAAGACAATGGAAAATGAAGCCAAAAGACTTAGATCTCCAATTTCTTCGGCAGTTGCATTGAAAATTACAAGGCCTGGGAACTGAGTGGGACAGGAAGGACCTGTACTACCTGTCACTCACTGAGCATCTCTCTGCAAGCCTTAGGTAAAGTATTTGGGGACGAAGCTCCACTTTTGGTGTCTCTAGGTACCTGCCTCTGGAAACAAGCCGTGTGCTCATACTGATGTCCATTTTTCCCCAGTCTTAAAGCTAAATTATTTCCAAAGAATAGAAATTAAAAAACAAACAAACAAAATCAGAGGTAAGCTGTGTAATCACCTGTCTCTAGTTTCATGCACTAGTACTTTATTACTGGAATGTTTTTCCGAAGATTTGGATCTTAGGTGATACGGAGCACGGTGCTGATCAAGACTGCTTAGGATTGCACTGAAGAAGACCATACAATATCATTCTTATTTGAATGAATGAGCTGTAGTCCTTTTCTGCTATGCCTGTGTGTATGGAGTTCTTGTGTAACAGGCTGGAGGTATTTCTGCTCACTTCATCAGTCTGCATGTAACTGGAATAAAGCAGAAAGTAACTTGTTCAGGTCTGCACTCAAGCAGGAAAAAGCAGTAGGCACTGCCATTGTTACCTCCTTTCTCTTCGGGAGCAACTCTTCATACAATTGTTTTTAAATTCTCATTTTATCAGATTAATTTGCTAGATAATATGTTAGTTCTGGAAAGAGATTTAGGGTTGTATTCATTTGGGCCTCCTTAGCCCTACAAGTTTACAGTTGTTTGTGAATCTGTTTTTTCAGCTGTAGTTTGTTTTGTTTCAGAGCTCTTGAAAGCCATGCATACTGCTCTGGGTGTAGCAGCTTTCTTGTTTGGGCTGATATTGTTATTATTTGCTGCAGAAGTGCTTAGCTACTGGTAAAGTTCTGCTCTTTCTAAAGAGTAGAAAAAAAATACTTGGAAAATAAAATGGAAAAGGAATTGAGTAAATACAGCACCTGTGTACAAAGAACACACAGAAACATTAAAAAAAAAACCAAAAACTGAGTACAAAGGGATGTAATGCAGAAGTGTAGGTCAGGTATACGCAGGTGAAAGAAGCAAAAGAAGCAACAGGAATGGCTGCTACACTGCTGCTGGAGAAGGACTGGAACTGGACATTCAGTCCCATCAAACTTTTCATAAGAAAGCAAATGTAAAACACCAACTGCTTGTTGCATCCCCATGATTTTCTCTCCCCGACAAGTGCTACTCTAGTACATTTCCATAGCTTTCATTAAGAGCTACCATCATGAAAACAGGAAAATTCAACAATAATGAGAAGTGAGTTCTTAAAAGAAGAATTTTAAGAAAATTTCCAGGAGGAATTGAAGGTGGTCCTCCCACAAGGCTGCAATGGATTTCAGGCATTTGAGAGGGTCATCCTTTCAGTTCATGAAAAGGAAACAATGCAAAGTTTACCCGAGCAAAAAAACCTGTCTTCCTTGTCTCTTCTAAAGTTAGGCTGTATCATCTCTGTAAGTGAGGTGGTTTCACGTTTTGTTTTTCCTGGAACGCCTTGGCACATTGCAAAATCTTCTTGGGAAAAGGCAGACCTTGCTGAGATAAACTGCTCAGCAGAATAAAGTTATCCCTGACAATTATGCCAAGGTGAAAGTTATTTCATGCATTTCCCACCTGTACTTCACCATGCTTTTTTCCAGCAGACTTGCAGGCTTATCACCTAGGGAAAAAATGTTGTGCAGAGCAAACACTGAGAATTCAGCCGTAGGTGAATGACTGCTGTTGGTTCATCGTGTAAAACTCGTATTTCCAGAGGCTTTTACATTGCAGAGATGATGCTCCCTCTCATGTGATTGCATCAAATGGGTGTGCAGACTGGAGGGAAGGTGGAGTAGCACAACTTTTTTTTTTTTTTTTTTTTTTTTTTGCTAGCTGCTTTGGTTTGATTCATTGACATCAGGATTGAGGGAACTCTTTTTTACCCCCCAGAAACTGGCGCCTTGCTGCGCTCTCATCAGCATCTCTTCCTTCTGTTCAGTGGTGCTTCTTTTAACCTTTCAGTGATGAAGCTTAATGCCTTGACTTGGCTATCTCATAGGATGAGAAAACTACAACCTAATAGAAATACAGAAAAACGTCATCCAAATCTATACCAAGATCTCCTTGTTGAAAGCCTTTTGGTCCTTCTCAGGGATCAGTGTCACAAAAGTAATATGCTACCCACTTGGGAATGCCTTGCTGAGAAAAGCTTTCTATTATCAGAAATCACACTTTGCACACTGTGCTGCAGGCCTCCAAGCTGTGCTTTATGGTCTGCCCTGATCCAAGCACTGTGGCTCTCAGCACAGCTGCTTTCATCAGCTCTCATGCAGTCACGAGTGGTGTTGCTGAACTTCCTCCAGCACACATGAGTAGTGATACCAATGTATAAATAACTATTTTCAGAGCTGTTTCAGGGAGGTTGACTAGAGCATGGTAATTAGTTACTTAATGTGTCTCTTCACTTATTTGCATAGCAAATATGAAGGGGGAAATTCTAGCCCCAGTGAAGTGAAACAGCAAAGCCCTGAGTGCTCTCACCCAGGCGTGCTGGGCGATGCTTGAAGGACAGGAACAGGAGGAGACAGACATTTCACGAAGAAAAAGCAAAGCACACCGAAATGTTTAATGTTTTAAGTGGCACTAATTGAGACATGAAAGTGCTGCAGCAGCTGTGAGAGCAGCACAACATCCTCTTCTCTCCAGTCCCTTCCTACCTGGAGAAAAGGCACAGAAGGAACTGCTGTAGAAAGCTGGACATGATGTGGGAGGCAAATAGTGGCTAGGTGAGACAGGAAAGGGAGAAAAGGAGGTGGAGAAGGAGAAGATGCTGAGTGGACTGAGGTGCCACTGACTTATAGCTCTGGAGGGAAAGGTCTGGACACTGGTGAAATGGGGAGAGCCTGTCTGTGAATTCATGTGTACTTGTTGGGCAGGGCCTAGTAGGGAAGTGGGACAGTGGGTTATTCAATTCATTCTCTTTTGGTGGGAAAAGGAGTATAGCAAGGATGTATTTATGGTGCTGCCTCCGTTTTCTTTTGATGAAAAACTACACTGAGTTTAACATGCTTTAATGGGTACTGAAAGGTTGAATTCTCTGAAAGGCTCTGTACTGGGCTACAGCTTATTTTGAACTATCTGGTTTGTATCTCCACAGAGAGAACTGGGAAAGCTGCAGGGCGTATTATCCAAATTAACTGTTCTGTCCTTCCTAAATATTCTTGCTCCTGTTTCACTTTTCGCTCTCTTATCCCCAGCTTTGAAGCATTTCAGCTACATCTTTTGGTGCTTTGTGACTTCACTATATATAGCAAAGGTGCTGGTTTCTTTTGAAGGGGAGAATTATGGAATGAATTAGAAAAGCCCACTCTAGCTTTCCAGAAGAAGTTTTTAAGACGGAAAAGCTGAAGTTACAAGATAGCTGCTCACCTCCCACTGCTTTCCTCATGGAGGCAAATGCCAAATTGAAATGTTTTGCCTGGTTTATTTCTTGTGAAGGTTCCTGTGTTGTTTTTGTTTGTTTGATTTATGTTATTATTTTTTGTGAAGGGAGATGGCAACAAAAGGAATCAGATGCCCGTTGAATTCCACCCTTTATGAGAACTGAACTTATCTGCTGCTGAAAATGGATGGGACTTGGTTATCTGCTCTGTCTTGTTGCTTTTGTACTTGAGGTAAGCCAGATAAAACGGAAATGGCCAAGTTCACCATGTTAATTTCCAAATTATTAAGTTACTTGGTGTATAGGAGCTGCTGAATCACAGCCTGAACCTTTGATTAGTTATCTGAGGCAAGCAGTATGTCAGCCCTGGGAGCACAGGTGAAAGCAATTCACCTGTGCTGCAGGAAGGGGTGGAGCCAGGCTCCACCTCTCCAGCCCCATTTAAGTGCTGACTGCCAGGGAGGAAGGATCTCTTCTGAGAGATCCACTCCTTTGGAGCCCTTTACTGTGAGCCCTCTGCACGGGTAAGCGTTCCACCTACTTTCTCTTTGTTCCTCTTGTGCTTAACTCTTTATTGGTTTATTTTTGATTATACATCTATTTGACTGTACTTTTCAATTATATTATTTTTTCCTTGATTGTACACCTGGTGTAGAATTTTCAAGCGTATCTAAAATACAGTAGGTGTGGAACAATCGGACATCATTTCAGCTTCTTCTGAACTTGGCAATGTTTGCTTTCCACGATCATTTAAACAAAAGGTTTTCTGAGACATAATGGCTTTGCTGAGACCTAAGACAGTCAGTACATAGAATAGGTCAGCATCCCCTATCAGTCATGAGGAAGTCCACCACGACCAGAAATCTGTAATATTGTAGCTTGCAGACTGTATAGAGATGTTACCCAGTTTAGAAATGCTGTTGAAAACCAAAAGCTAGCCTGGGGACTCCAAGCTATCTGGGAGCTTTCCAACTAATTGCACCCAGTTCCTGTCACTATACTGCAAAGTTGTCTAAAAATACTTTTTTAAATGATGTAAATAACTCAGGCTTTCAGTTAGGATCTTATTTATTTACAGCCTTTTACGTGACTTTATATCCAAATAGTTTCTTGGTTTCACTTCCTCACTCTGGCCATGTTGTTCAGTGTTTCTGGTCTCAGGATAAATTTTTTAATGCTGTAAATAACTCCACAGAAACCAAAAGTATTTTGAGCTCTCATAGTCCTATTTTTTCCCCCTTTGTCTATCAGATCAATTAGTCTCCACGTAAGACTTTAAACTCATGCAATGGATAGCTAAACCAGTTTGAATTGTGTGCTATTTTACTCTTGATTAAACAAGCTAGTTAATAGCTCTGATACAAGAACACTTGTAGGACAAAAAAAACCTTGTTTATGTTCAAATCACGTATTTTAGAATGTTTAACCTATTTTCAATTGCTTTCCAATAACTGAGTCAAGTGTTGAAGGAATAAATACACTTGTTAAACTGCCTTTGAAATACAGCAGCCATTTTTTGGATTTCCCATCACAAGGCCCAGTTCCTTTCCACTGCTCTCCCTAGCTCCAATTGTATCGTTCCTTCAAGAGCATATTCAGCACGTTTGTCGTTTAGATGTGAAACGTAGAAGCCAGTAACACGGCAGCAGGTGCCAAGCAGAGGCCAAAAAAACATCATTTTGTTTAATGCTCCTGTAAATAATCTTGCTTCTCCATACTGTAGGCCATTAATTTGCATTGGATAAAGATTTTAAAAAAATGAGGTTTGTGAACTAGAAACAAGACAACCATAACCTCTTCCATCCGATGCAAGCAGCCTCTCATTTTCGTTCCTGCTTATCCCATTCATGCTGCGTTTGGCTCGTGTGCTTTAGAACCTTTTCTCAGATGAGAGACGGAGCTAGTGTGACAGCTGTGCTGCGGAACCATCTTAGGTAGCACAGTCAGGGCAAGGTTGCGGTGCTGGTAGGTAGGCTGTTGCGTTTGTTTGCCGCTGGAGGATTTTTTTGTTGTCTTTTTTTCCATCCTGTATCACTGCTGTCAGTCTCAGAGGGCTGCGAAGGAGGGCAGGGCGCCGAGCGGGGCCCGCGCGCCGTCCCGCCCGCCCCCTTCCTCCCACCCAAACTACGGCTCCCGGCGGGCGCCGCGCGGGGCGGGGCGGGGCCGGCTGGGGGCGCGCGTGCGCGGCGGCGGCGCGGTCGGTTGAGCGAGGCGGGGAGCGATTGGCTGCGGGCGGCGGCCGGGCGTAGGACGCGCAGTGACGGAAGGAGCGGGGCAAATGGCGGAGAGATGGTCCCGGGCCCCGTCCCGAGAGCGGCGATAATTGCGGCGCGGAGGAAGCGGCGCCGGAGGAGGCGGCGCCGGGGGCCCTAACGCCCGCGCCGGGCCCCAGAGCCGCGCGGGAGCCGCGGAGGAGCCCCGCTCGGGCGGGCGGCGCCTTCGCTCGGGCGGCGGTCCTGTGCTTTAGAACGCGGCCGCGTCGGCGATTTTTTTTTTTTTTTTTTTTTTTTTTTTTTTTTTTTTTTTTCCTCCT
>JAPSGF010000046.1:4513101-4646691 GCA_035772895.1 Perdix hodgsoniae | reverse complement strand
GCACAGCCCGGCGCCGCCCGGCGGGGGAGTGAGCTCGGGGGGGGGCGGCGGGGGGGTGACCCGGTTCCGCCGAGCCCCGCGGGGGGGAGGAGGGAAGGAGCTGTCACCGTGCCATTTCGTCAGCCGCCTCCCGGCCCGGCTCCGGCTCGGGCCCCGCTTATGTAAGGGCGGGGGCGGGCGGCGGCGCTGCCTGGCGGGAGCTCCGAGCCCCGCACGGGGAGGCGGCGGGCGGCGCCGGGCTGTGCGGGCCGCTCGGCTCCTGCGCCGCTCCAGGCGGGCGGGGCGGGCGGCCCCGTCGGGATCTCGCGGCGAGCTGGAGCCCCGCTTCGGCGGCGCCCCGGTACGCGGAAGTACGTCGGCGTTTGCTGATCTTTAACCCCGCTCCGTGCCGTGCGCTGTCGGTGTTTCCCCGGCGCTCGTCTGCTAACCCGTCCGCGTTACGTAGAGGGTGCGTTTGAGTTAGCGATGGTTTGATTCAAAACGCCTCGCGAGACGAACTTCTTGTTCCCGTTAAAGAGGTAATCCGGGTTGTGTAACTCCGATTTCTGAAAATGAGGTCCTCCCGACTGCGGCAGGCTGCTCTCTGGAACTGCGAACCGCGGGCGGCACTTCAAATACATCGCTGCTTTTGCAGGCGCTTTGCTGAAAGCGTCACGGGCTGCAGATACGTGAGTCAGGGGGCAGGGAGGAACAGGGGCTTTTCGGGAGAGCTGCGACTTTTTGCATAGAGTCATATGGAAATTCAGACGTCGCTCAGTATTCCGTTTCGTGTCTGTAGCTGTGAGAGCTGACTCTTTTCCTGTACAAAATGTGTTGGTGTTGCAGTTGTAAGTACTTTCAAACATCGACAGAGTGAAGATTTGTTTAGTTGTTTGCCAAGGGGGAGACCTTAACTTTGCTCTTGGCTGGAAAATAGGAATTGAGAGCAATCTGTAGGGGAGTGAAAAACCCTCTGGTTCAGCAGTGATGTTTGGGGCGGCGCACAGCAGCTTGTGACATTGCAAAAAGGGTGAAGGTAGTAGGCTGGAGAGTGACTGCTGCCAGTGGCATCAGCCATCCCAGTGTGTTCCCAGCACAGTAGGGTTGGTTGGTGGGCACGTGCCTTTATCATCCGTCTGCTGGATGGCCAGGAGAACTGGTTGTCCTGCATCTTCTGCGCTGCAGCACCACCTGGTTCTGAAGCCCAGACATAATGTTCCTAATTCAGTTAGCTCAAAGATGGCCTTGTGAGTTGCTCAGTTCATATAGTATGGGAAAGTCGACCCGATTAAAAAGAGACTATTGTTAGTGGGGCAGTCTGCCTAGAACAAAACATTAGAATGACGTTTCAGGAAAATGGTCTGACTTTTTTTGGCAGAAGCTGCTCTGGTACTTCAGGTGGAGATGAAAACATGGTGGAAAGCACGTCACTTATTCAGGGAAATAAGAACGGTTCTCCCTAACAAACAGTTCATATAATAACTTTAGTGGCCTATTTCTCATAGACTTTACAGTAAATGAGTGCAGTTGACACTTTGGAAGTAGGATTTCTTTGGTTCTGTACTTTAAAGAAATATTCCCCCTCCTCCTTTTTAGCAGGCTTTTCTCCAGAATGGAGAGGGCTTTCAGACTTGATTAGATTCAGACTGACTATAAAGACTTCCAATTTCCCATTGTTGTATGGGCCAAACTGAAAAATAAAGAAAGCAACAAATTCTGGTTTACAAAAGTTACACTTGTTTTGTGTTACGTTGCCATTTGTCCTATAGCTGAAGTATTTGTTTTGGAGAGGAGGCAAAATGCAACAAACTGGTCTGTCTTCCCTCTTGAGTGGAACAAAAGTAGGAATAGAACACATGCAGGGAACTGTTTAAATTTGTTCCTGTTTAATTTGTTTATATTTAAACTTTATTCTTCTGGCAGAGAAAGCTGTGGATCCGGCTGCAGTTGTTACAGCCTGTAGACAATCATGGCTCATGCTGTCTCACATAAGCTGACCTCCATGCTCTTGGACAGGGATTTAGAAGGGTCTACTCAGTCCTGTCTGTCGATCAAATCAATCTTACTCCTGGGGGATTGCTATGTATCAGTGCTGATCAGGAACATTCATGTCATATTTGCAAATAATGTGCTTGCTTAGCAAGCCTGAGTGCGTGAGCAGAACAAGGGCTGAAGTTGTCATCGTTATTTGTGGTGAATTAGTATCCGAAATACTTGAAAGGCTTGAACTAGGAAGAGTTTCTGAAAGCATGCAGCGTTACTATATGAGCAGGGAGCTGCATGTTTAGATGTGCTTTCTCCTGATGCTTCATGAAAGCAGTACCATCAGCAGTTGAAAATATGAAGCTAGAACAAAGCAATACCGGAAAGAAGGTATAGGGGATATTTCATAAGGATTTATTGTGCCGTGTCTTGATTAAATACATGCAAATAACTCATCTTTGAGGGACGCTGGACAATGGACTAGATGCTGCATAAGCATGGGACATACAGTAATGATAATATTTAGATGAAGTAGTCACTAGAATGGAGCAGGTGATATTGCTCATGTTAACTGTAGATGCTTGGTACTTGTAGGCCAAACAAACGATAGGGGTACAATCATTTGTGCTAAAAAGTTTGTGAATATGTCTTCTTTCATTTTCTTCCAACAGAGAATATGAAACAGGAGCCAAAATGACATCCCGATTTGGAAAGACCTACAGCCGGAAAGGGGGAAACGGCAGTTCCAAGTTTGACGAAGTATTTTCCAACAAACGGACCACCCTTAGCACGAAATGGGGAGAAACCACCTTCATGGCCAAATTAGGACAGAAGAGGCCCAGTGTCAAAACAGACATTTCTGAAGTTCCTAAAAAACCCCGAGTTGAAGATGAGGTAACGGAGGATCCGTTTGGGTTTGACAGTGATGAAGAGTCTCTTCCCGTGTCTTCAAAGAATGTGGCACAGGGTAAAAGCTCCTCCCAGCTGGACCCAAGTGAAGCTGCTCAGTCTGAGGACTTTGCTTCTCTACTTGAAGCCAACAGCAAAAGTAATCAGCCAGACAGTGGAGAAAACACTGCATCCAGCAAGCAAATACCTGCTGACAGTACTGCTCCTCCTATAAAAGAAAAGAGCACAAGCAAAAGTGTGGAAGATGGAGAATGCAAAGGCAGCAGTGCTAAACTCGCATCTGCAGGTACATTTACTCAGCTGTCCAGATACAACAGCTGTGTTACTCAATTTTTACCGTTGTATGTTTAGAATCAGTGCTTTCTGAAATCATTTATGTAGTTCAAACTGTAGGGGGGCAGCTGATAGGATATGCTATTTAACTAAAAGTACCAGTAAGCATCTCACATTTTGCTTACTGATCTGAGATTCTTGGTACTCCAGTTCTTGTCTCCGCAGATTCAGATACAATATATAGTCCACCTTGAGTAGAATGGAATATTAACCTCCTTTTAAAAAAAAAAAAAAAGTTGTCCTGATCCCCATGCTTTTGTCTTTTTAAATATGGGATGGGTAGGGGGTAGTACAGAATGCCTTATTCTGTAGTTACAGGCCTTAGTTTAGTGTCACTTTGATGGTAGTACAGGTGTAGCTCACAATCTGCCTTTGTAATGATTTATATGGACAAAGCAGTCTTCTGATCTTCAGCTGCCTAGAGGCATGTTAATTTTCTTAATTACCACATCTTTATCAATGTGTATGTGAAAAGCTTCGCCTCTGTAAGACAGAATTCTGTTAAGCTTATTTGGGGGCTGCTTCCAGACCCAAACTGAGAGAAATCTTTATGCTTCAGAGAGGGAATTCACAAAAGATCGCTTTGACAAGATCACATGTCATTACATCTCGTTAGAAGTTTTCACATAATGGGCTGATTAAACTGTAGCTTCTAAAATTGGGCAGAAGATCACATTAGATGAACCTTGATGAAGCTGACACCTACTGACTTGCTCTGGATTATCATAATCAACTTTAATGAGAAGTACTTATGTAACTTTGAATTCTCAGATACTGTTAACTTATCCTTCGGATCAGAAATTGGAGTGGACTTGTTCACTTTGTAATGCAGTAGACAGGGAAGATACCAAACAGCGCAAGATATGCGCAGCTCAATAATTTTGTGAGATAATCTTATTGAAAGAAAACCAAGACGTGGGGATGGAACTTCAGTTTGACAGATGAATTGGTGGACTGTGTAGTTTTCTTCCGGTTTTACTCTTATTTTCATGCTGAAATATTTCTGATTTTCATGTGGTTTTCTGTGGAATATCAATCTGTAAATGTGGTACACGCTCATTTGGTAAATACAATTTGATTTTCCAAGTTTGAATTTAGAGATGGGAGGTTCTCCTCCCCCAGTATTTACAAGATGAGAGAGCAGCGAGTTTTCCTGCTTCTTAATAGCAGCGCAGTTTCAGAATGAAATGGCTTCCACGTAGAAGTCTTGTTTGATAAGTATTTTCTGAGTTGGAAAAGGGTGCTTGTAAGCTGTGGAGAGAAAATTCCTAGTGCACGAAAAGCCAGGAGGAACAGACCTTAACAAACCTGAACTTAGGGGAAGTTGCTCAACGGCTCACTGAGCGTCTGCTCACCTGGCATGCTTCACTGATGTATTTGTTACAGACTGCGCATCAGCCAGAAAGTGCGGGACAAGGCACATCTTGGTCTGATAATGCTCTTCTTTCAGACGGCATTCTTGTGAACAGTTTAATCTTCATTTCATTGTATGTAGAAACCTATTCTGTAGATCTCTTTCTTCAGAAATTAAGTTCAAATGAAAAGCATTGAAGTAAGTAATAGAAAAGCCAGACTGTAGCTTTGATGACAGTGTTTATTTTGGACAGGTAATATAAATGAAACTTGGAGAGTTTAAGCAGATACTGTGGTTGTGTGTAGTAACCAAAATAAATACATGGTCCCGGAAAATGTCACTGGGAACATTGAGCAATTAGAGATAGTGGTGTAGTCAGCCAGTATAAATATGGCTACTTCAAAAGCTTCTTTGTCGCATTGATTATTAAGTGAAGTTTCATGGTACCAGGCTGTTACTCAGACCTGAAGAGGGTTAATTTTTTATAGCCCTTTGTTATCCTTAGCTGTATAGTGCATGTACTTCACTGCTTACATATCCTTACCTTCTCCATAATCATTCTCCCCTCCTGGGTGACTCTTGCGCTCTACCAGATTCAACCCAACTTGTTCAAAGAGCTTATAGATCCTGGAGGCGGCAAGTTGTAGCATTCCTGAAGAGTGGGGAGAAATAAAGAAAGAATGGTGCTAATAGTCCCACTGTAAGAGAGACTGCAATGTGAGCTCAACCTTAACCCACATACTGTGGTGTAAATCTAGTATAAGAAACTAGGTTATATAGGTGCTGATGTTCTGCATTTTGCTAGTCCTTGGCATGATACTGAATTAAGGGAGATGAGCCAAGGTCTCAGGACTTTCTGGTAGCGTGTTCTGTCACTGTATTGTAATCCTTATGCTTGAATAAGGTGAGAACTGTGGCTGTCGCAAACTGAGGATTACTCTTCAGCTTAACTTTGCTCCAAATGTGCTTTCTTACCTCAGTGTTCATTTCTTTGTTAAAATGAAGGTGATGCAACATCAATTAATTTTAACTAATATTTGGTCTTAAAAAGGAGTCTGTTTTTGTTGTTTCAATGGTTGTGCAACTTTTTTTGTGATGCGGTTGGAGATGTTTATCTTTTATTTAAAATGGCATGACTTATGGGTCTTTTTTCTTTTCTTTCCCAGTAGCCTTCAGCTTGTAGTTGAAACAATCTCATTTAGAGGGCTTTGAGAAGCTCCTAATGTGGAAGGCTTCTCCTAATCTTCCCCTTCTGTCGCCTGATCACAGCTTAAGGCAGAGTGAAGAATGTCCATGAGTAATCCTGTGTGTAAGAGGCAATTTGCAGATAGTAGGAGTTCAGGTAACTCAGAAATAGCAAGAGAGTATTCAGTATTAATAGCCACTGTTAGGTCACCTTTCTTAAGGTAGGAGAAGTGGTAGCTGGAAAGAAATTGGAGTCATTTGAAAATTACTGAAATGGTAATTTGTATCATGCAGAAATGCAACAATTCAGTAGCTAGCAGGTGAACTTTTTATGAGGGAGGCAGACTTTCACTCTTGGTACCAGGAGGAAAAATGTGGCTGTTGTGTGCTGTGTAGTTCTTGGGTGTTTCTCAGTAGTTCTTAATGCCCTTGTTTCTCACTTGGGTCTCGTGCACATAGTAGCAAATCTCAATGACAAATGCAGTCTTGCTTAATAACTTCAGCTTATGCAATGCAGGAGAACACGGTACAGTTTTGCTTAACCACTTCATGACTTCCCATGTACAGAGCCTAGCTTTACTTAGCTGCCCAGAAAGAGGAGCGAGTGAATGGAGTAAGGTGCACAAAACGGTTGTTCTGAGGGGAAGATAGTGTGAGCCATCAGGTCTGTTCCCTATGGACTGTCCTGATAGTGCTGTGATGGAAGTGTCTGCAAAGCCTCTGCATCCTGATTGTGTGGGTGGGGTGCCCTATCTTTAGAGCTAAGTTTCAGCTTCTCAAATGCAAGGTTAGTGATACTTCAAAATTGCACCGGGCAGTGAGATTTGTCAGCATCTTTGAAATTCCTTCAGAGCTTCTCTTCTGTGTGTAACAGTGGCACGGTCATTTAAGATAATAGATAGACTTTAATGATCTTACCTTATCTTCCTTTTGCAGAGTTGTTTAATGTATTTTGTTTACTTATTTGGGAAGAATTTCGGTTATGTCATGTTCTATCCAAAAATGGAGCAAAAAAGCTGGGGGGACATGAATGAGGCCTGTGCATTTGGCTGTCTTAGGAGACAGCTGGTAGCAGCCATGATTAAAAAGAACTGCAGCTGTGCTCAGGCTGGCTCAGAACATTAAGAAAGCGATAGCTGGGAGGGGGAACGGTTTGGCAGAGGATGTGTACCTGTAGAATTTCAGTGTGGCAAAGCTTCTTTAGGTGGCTGTGCTTATGCAGAGTATATAGTTGATGTTTGTCCCCCAGCCCTCTATTGTCTGGTTCTTATGTATATTTCCTCCGGTTTGAGTTGTCCCTTCTCCTACACATGCAGAATACTGTGATAAGGCTTCTCTTTTTTTGAAAGTATGAAAGAACTGAAATTCTGCTTCCACTTCAGCGTGTGTATTGATCTGCTAAATTAGCAATACTTGAGAAGACATTAGGGAAGGAAGCTTCAGGGTTGTGTGTCAGAAGATCTCTGGACACAAACTTCTCTCAGTTTTAAAAAGTTGAACTAACTGCATTCAGAAAAGTTGTTGGGTGCTCCCAGAAGGAAGAGCCTGCTAACACATGTACCTCTCCGGCTGGCCTGGCGTGCAGGGGAGTAGGAAGCAGTTGGTGAGGCAGCCATTTCAGGTTCCAACTGCTGAGATCTGTAGTACTGTATTGCTACCGTCCCATTAACTGCATGGGCAGTGTTATTCAACACCAAGCTGTTGGTTCATATTTTCATTTAAGAAACTGCAACTGTATTCAGTGAGAGGTTTCAACTTATTTATGAATGGTGTTTGAAGCCGGGGTGACTTAAAAGTCTAAGGATACATTTTTAATGGTTATTAGTCCTGCTGTGTTATAATTTGCTTCATTGCTCTGTTTTCAGGAGGGCTTGCAGTACAGGAGTTGGTAGAAACAAGCATTTATTAGCATGTGCCAGCTACTTGTGTTGCTGGTGACACTTTGTCTTGTTTTCCCTGCAAGGGGGAAGCAGTTATCTTGCTGGGTCAGCTTTCTCCTGCTGCTGCAAGCGAGCGGTGCCCTTCTCAGTTTCCAGGGAAGAGTAATGTGCCTGTTCCACTGCACTTTTCATCAGAGGTGAGGATGTGAGGTAGGAACGTAAGGATTTTGAAGATGTTTTGCTCTGGCTGACAGGAGGTGTTGTTTTTATGTTAGCACGTGACAGCTGCTCCAAATCCCTCCCTGGTGGTAGTTCGCTTTCCCAGCAGGGACAGATGTCTGTGAGGAATTACTTTATATGGCATAAGCAGAGGTCCAAGGTGAGCAGTCATAATATGGTGCTCAGCATTTGGTCTTCTGCAGGAAGCTCCTGCCTGGGCTGTTACACCAGCAACAGCAGTCCTTCTGACAGCCAGCAGACAGGCTGGCCTGAGCTCTTCTTACAGAACCCCGGCAACCTTGCACTTGTTTATTTCAGAATTTCTGCAATGGAGATCTGTATTTCTATTAGAATTGTCTAGTGTGCTGCATGAGGCCCAAGTACAGTTTTGCAACACTAAATGAGAGTAATACTGGGCACTGTATGGTGACTAATGTACAGAGATGCCAGCACAGGTTCTGTCCAGCTCCACAAAGTCGTGTGCTGGGCGCCTGGGTTAAAGCAGTGGCTTTTCAGATGCTGAATGCTGTATCATTAAATGGAATGGCTGTGTCTAGGCTATATGCAAAAAAAAAATAAAAAAATAGAAGGTGTCTTCTGTCTAACAAGCTGTATGTTTAGAGTAACCAGGTGCAACAAGGAACTGTGGTGTAATCAATAACTTATTAAAGCATACCTTTTTAATTAGTAAATTTGGACTTTCCATATGAATTACTTCAGAATTTTCATATTCAGGGTATACAAAAGGGAAAAAGAGAAACAAAATGTTTTTAAGGGACATAGTTTTGTGATAGCAATAAAGTAAATCTTATCAATTTAGGGTTTTCATGGAACTCTGCAAAATATATAGAACTTAAAGCATCTTCAAAGAAGCAAAACTGTTCAGCCTGAATGTGAACTTGGTGGGAACTCATTTTGATTCTGAGTGTAGAGAGTGAGCATTACTTAGAATCTGTAATCATAGCTTTGGGATATGGTGGTTCTATAATTTTATCTGTTTCAGTGAGTGTCAGCTATGAAACTGGTCTTGAGAGTCTAATCTTTTGAGGCTCTTATGCATCTTATCTTCTGTTTATGCCTGCTAACAGATCTTGAGGGCATCAATGGATAATGATGTTATCTAAGTGGCAAATTTTGCCCATTTCTTAGAATTGTGTATTTTATATCCATAAGCTTTTTTTTCCCTATTTCCCAGCTGTTCAATCATAGGCAGAAAACATAGCAAAGGAATTTAGTCTGTAACCTTTTCTCCTTACCAACTAAAATATTTGATTTCCCATGTACAGTAGAAGAAAGAAACTAATGAAACTCATTTTCATATTTGGAAAAAAAGATGGCTTTTTCTACAGCTAGTAAATCTGTCCAAACCAGTGAAGACACTGTATGTCTTGGTTGGGCTCTCTTCCCAGAAATGAAGAATATGATACAAGCACTGGGTAAAGATTCGTCTTTTCCTTTAGCTTGGCCAGCTTCAAGTTGTAAAGTGATGTAGCTTTATGCTCTGGAAAATTGGTGAGAGTTATTACTAAGCCATAATAAATGTTCCTGAATGTTGAGGAACATCAGGCAGAGCTCATAATGAGCTTACAGACTGCTTCCTCCATCTTGTCAGTGCTCTGTTCACGTACTGGATCCCATTAATGTATGTGCCCTCGGTAGCTGGAGATAACGGATAGCTGGGTTCCTGGATGCCAGTCTTTACTTTTAATCTTGAGGCCTGCATTTTTGATGTTTCTTTTTCTTGCTTTTGCCTCTGCCTGAGTGGTCAGATGGCATTTGGAGAGAAATAGAGGAATATCAAGTTGGATTCACGCCACATGCCTGCCCTTTAAAAGACGTCACTGCCTTTGACTAACTTTAACATCTATGCATTCAGAATAAATTCTGTGAATTTGTGTGACTAATAATAAAGAAACCTAGCTCAAGTCTGAACATTAGTTTCCTGTGGATAGCAATTTAGTCATGTTCTTTTTAGTTTTAAAATGAAGGCTTTTCCAGCTGGCTGCACGGCAGTGAAAGTGTGTAAGTTCCCATTCAGTACAAGTAAGAGAAGGCAATGCATCTTTCATCCACAGCTTCAGGAAACCTTGGTTAGCAGTCACCAAGGACCGGTATAAATGAGAGAAAACTCACCTAGAGTTCAAGTTAGTAGCACTAACAGGGTGCTCTGCTGCCCTGCAGCTCTTCTGAGCAGCACTTTGCATTGGCAGTCACTGTGGTTACACACTGAGAGGCCAGCCTGCTCTCAGAGGAACTTGTAATCAACAGCAGGGCACTACAGCTCTATTGCTGAGTTGTTAACCAAAAGATACAGTGTTTGACTTCAGGCAGTTGGTGTTGGATTGGAAATGATGATTTGATTTCGTGGAGTTGAAATTGATGTTTTCAGCCTCAGAGCTGAGCTGCTTCCATCTTACGAGTTAATTGGAAATTCAGTTGAATTGAAATAGGGTCTGGGGTGGGGTGTATATTTGGTGGTGTCTGGTTTGGGTGATGGTATTCTTGTTAACCAGAGTGTTAGGTTTCCAAGAGGATTTTTTTCCATCGGCTGTTTAGGATTGTGTCTTGGTATATGTTGTACCCTGAGCACATTCAGGCTGCGAAGTCAATGACTTGCAGGTTGTTTTGCTAGTGGCAAGAGTTGAGCTTTTATCAAAGCTTCAGTTTTCCTTGTCAAGTAGGAAGTACTTGGTCAAATGTCAGATCTACAGTGAGAAACAGAGGGGGGTGCTATTAGGACTTCCCTTTCTGCATCAGCACACTTACTGCTTTTAGGCTCTGCCTGGAACAAATTGTGACTGAGTTTGAATTAATGCAACTGTAAGCAGTGTTTCGGTGTACCATGAGCAGGGATGAGGACAGTACCATAATGTCCCCAAATGCTTGATGTGTAACACTGGGTTGTTTCAGTGCAGTCGTTACTGTAAATATTCTGTAATGTCATCGGAGATATGAGAAGGTTGCAGCTTGAGCTGTAGGAAAAATTCCAACAATGATCTCTGAAGCTGTCCAGTCAAAAATTTAGGGACCTGTAGTTTCCCTTAGTGGAATATGTAGGAAGATGGACAGAAATCCTGGAAACACTGCAAGCTCCTGAGATGGCTCTGCACCATGCAATGCTCCTGTCCTCTCCTCCTCTGCCCCCCCTTTCTCCTCCCTTCTCCCCAGGTACTTTCAGGTGGGTTCTGGTGTTCTCCAGCTGTATTGCCTTCCAAAATTGCCAGACAGAAAGCTTTGCGTGTTACTGTCTGATAGTTTTTGAGCCATGTGAACAAAGTGATTTCTCAGTCCTCTTTTTCAGTTGTCTGCCCACAGTAAGAAAAGGTTTGTGTTAATATCAGTGGTCCTGCTTGACTGGTCCAGCAAGGCATTTGCTCTGGAAGAGCTACTGGACTTCATTTTTTTGTTCTTTAAGACAATATGTAACTTAAGATGGAAGGTAAGAAGGAAGCATACTGGAGATTGTTGTCCGGTCTTCAATTACTGTTATTTTTATGGATGATGCAAAGTTAAAAAGAAAATGATTCTTTTTACTCTGCCAATTTCTGGACACCTTGCAATTTTTTTTTTTTAAGACCTTTCGTCATCTCAGCAAGTCTGTGTGGTGGTTTCTGCTAGATGATTGAGCGAAATGTTTTGTTGTGAGATCTTTACCTTTACCATAGAGTACGATGAAGAAATAGTGGTATTTCTGAGGATAGTCAGGGGGCAGGCTTTGAGGTGGACACCTTCTAAAATAACCCCTAATGCATCTTAATGAAAAAATGAAGTTGAAATCTGAGACATCCTGAAGTCAAAATTAACAGTAATTGTGTTGAATGCTCATCAAAGCTGACTGGGAGGTGAATCACTGTATTCACTTACCTGGATCCGGAGTTGAGTTGTGTGCATCTGACTGAAAACATCTCAGTGTGTTTAGTGAGGAGGGCTGGACTTGCTCTTTTTATATTCATTATCATTTCTTAAGACATCCCTGTCTTTCTACTCATGTAAACTAGACCATAAAATAAAGCAAGGAGGTACATGTGGGGGTATTATGCCTTCATCTAATAACCTTTTTTTGCCCACAGTCAGTTAGATTGGTTCTTTCATACTCTACTAATTAAGTTCTAGAGACTTAAACAAATGGTGGTTAGTGCACGATGTTGTTATGGTTCTTAGAAGTGTTGTTCTAACACCTGGAAGAAAGACTAGTGAATTATATTATGTGATACTGCTGGTCTGGAATTACCTGGGAGATTTTTTCTGTCATACGAACCCCAAAAGAGCCTAATTGCAATTAAAATCAGGAGGAGAAATTATACTGCCTCCTCTAAACCACAGAGCATCTAATCATACACATTTAATACTTTTTTTTGTGGTACTTTCCTTGTGCATTTTGCATCTGTAGGTAAATTGAAATTGCAGTTTCCTGCAGTCCTGCTAGCTTCAGCTGTAATAACCAACACAGGTGGAGATGTAATTTTTAAAATCAAGTGTAGATTATTGGGATCACTCATGTTGTACACCTTTAGC
The DNA here is from genome assembly GCA_035772895.1 of Perdix hodgsoniae. Taxonomy (NCBI): domain Eukaryota; kingdom Metazoa; phylum Chordata; class Aves; order Galliformes; family Phasianidae; genus Perdix; species Perdix hodgsoniae. The sequence continues at coordinate 4,634,334 of JAPSGF010000046.1, read as the reverse complement.
AGTTAACAAGTGATTTGCAGTGAATACTTATAGAGACCCCTGCTTGGCTGCTGCTGATCTGCTGCTGATGAGAAGACAGTGGGTTGACCAGGTATTCCTTGAGGAAGTACTCACCTGAATGTCACCATTCAGTTTTCCACCAGTGCATCGTGACAGTCCAGTTTTAGAGCCAAACTTTGTCTCTTGTACAGAAAACAGCTTATTGGTGGAATTTTTCATTAGCCTTGCTTATGAAAAACCCTTCTGGTGGCCGTTAGTGTACTCCCTAAACTTTAGGGAGTGTGTTTTAGGTAGTGATCCTTAGTGAAAGAGCTAACTGTGTACTCCCTGAGTATTTTTCCTTTATAAAAATCATCTTTAAATACTCCATTTTGTTCTTAAGAACTGGAAGTTTGAGAACATATTTGCATGTGTGTGTTACAAGGCAGTCATGCTTCTTGTGATGCTGTAGCAGCAGTGTTTATAAAATGACAATAAGATTTTTTTTTCGCTTGTAGTTTGTTAGTTTATTTGTAAACAGATTCCCTGTTTGTTTTTTGTTTGTTATTTTTTAATGTATTGGAACTGGAGTGTATGAGATACAGATAAATATTTGTTTGGCCTCTTCAGTCTGTGTTCCAGTCATGATATGTTCCTCCTGAATGAGGAAAGGCTGAGAGATCTGCCACTCTTCAGTCTGGCAGAGAAGGCTGAGAGGGGATCTCATCCCTGTTTAGAAATATCTAAAGTGTGGGAGTCAAGTAGATGGGGCAGGCTCTTTTCAGTGGTGCCCAGCAGCAGGACAAAAGGCAGTGGGCAGAAACTGGAACACAAGAAATTCCATGCAGACACTGGGAAGGACTTCAGTGTCCAAGTGATGGAGCACTGGAACAGGCTGCCAAGAGAGGAGGTGGAGTCTCCTCTGGGGATATTCAAGATCCATCTGGATGGCGACCTGTGTGGCCTGCTGTAGGGAACCTGATGTAGCAGGGAGCTGGACTTGGTGATCTGCAGAGGTCCCTTCCAACCCCTGCAATTCTTTGATCTTATTTTGTGCTTTACAATGTAAACATAGCTGTGATGACAATGATTGAAGCTGTCCCAGTTCTACCAGTAGAACCTAACTGTCAAATAATTCAGAATCTGTTTTTTAAATGGGGACAGCTGTAATGTTATGTGTATATGCTTACGTGTATTCCATTTCTTCCTTGGGAAGAATAGATTTGATTTGATCCTGATACGACGTGGGATAGAAAAATCATTGCCCTTCCAGATACATTTATTGAAACTTCTTTGTAGCAATTCAACAAAATATTGAGGAAGCAAAGACTGACGTATGTTAATTGTGTGCATTCTAAAATTTAAACCTATGGAATAGGAGCATTAAGACTACAAAGTGAAACGTACCTTAGTGTCAGACTGAAAAGCAGATTTTGTAGGTCGAATTTGCTGGTTTTCATGCCTGTGTACAACTGTAGCCTTCGTTTGTGCAGTAATATGAAACATGGGGGGGAAAGAACACATTGTATGCTATCAGGTGCCATAATATTGGTTGGGCATGTCAGGTTATTGCTAGTAACAAATTGAAATGGAAGTAACAAGATTTCTAGTAATACGTACTGATAGTGGAAGACCGAGATTGAACAAGATTCCATTGCTGAGCTGGTTAGGATTGATGTTCTTTAGAGAATTTAGTATTACATTTTATATATGCTGTGAAGAGATTTTTATTTTTATTTGTAACTGACTGTTGAAGCTTCAGTGTGAGACCTGAGGTAAAATCCCAGAAGGCTTGGATGCAGTCTGAGATACTACTTGTCCTTTATCCCTGAGGAGTTGCACCTAGGGTTAGGTCCGTTCCTGCAAAACTTGACTGGCTCATTCCTTTTAGTAGAATTTCTCTGCTTGTGCATTAAAATTCTTTTACAATCAGTGTGAGCATGGATGGGCATTTAGATGATGCAATTTTGATTTTAAACAAAAAAATCCTAGAAAAGGTGCTGATACTTGCTTTCCTCATTGAGAAGGTTGAAACCTTTTGGTCAGTGCAGTGACATTTCTATACCACTTGGGTAAATGATGTCTCCTTACATTTAGAGAGATCAGGACTAGTGCTGAAAGCTGCTGACGTCTTCATATGGTGATTTTGGAAAGCATTTGTTACATAACAAAGCCAGAGCTTAGGAGTTTGCTTGCTATGAGTGGAGTGTCCTTCATTACCGTGGCATTCTGTACCTGTTTCTTGACACAAGTTCCCTTCTAGCATTTTGTTCTACTCATCCCTGTCACAGTTCCTTCTGAGTCTGTGGTATAATTTGTTATGCGATACCAAAGGCAATGGTTTCTCTACTAGAAGCTCTGTCTTTTCAGGCATTACTGTAGGGTGTTGGTCAGATCTGACAAAATCTGCTTACAGCTGAATTTCTTCTTGACCGTGTAAGTAAAATGCAAGTGTGACTGTGGGTCAGACGTGGCCAGAATGGCCTGGGTTGAAAAGGACCACAGTGCTCATCCAGTTCCAACCCCCTGCTATGTGCAGGTCACCAACCAGCAGCCCAGGCTGCCCAGAGCCACATCCAGCCTGGCCTTGAATGCCTGCAGGGATGGGGCATCCACAGCCTCCTTGGGCAACCTGTTCCAGTGTGATGAGCTTTGGCAGCAGCTGTTCCTTGGATCTGTAGAAGTACATTATAAAAATTGGTCTTGAAGTAATTCATTTTATGGTTGTGATGAGAATCAGTTTCTCTTTTTCTTCGAGAGGTCTGAATGTTTCAGTTGGATGCAGCAAAATGAGATAACAGTTGCTGAGATGTGTGCTGTTCTGTTCAGGGTACATTGATCAAGACTGTTAAGGTACAAGATGTAAGGATCTGAGATCTGTAACATTTTTAGTGAAGGTATTACTGGATTGCTTTTACTGGTTTCAGTAGCTGTAGAGTTAGTGTGGCAGGCAGGGGGTGATACGATAGTTTTCAGGAAATTGGCTAATTGGTATCTGTAGCCAATGCTGATTTCCATTTCCACTGCTACGATACCTCAGTGCTGTGTAGTTCTTAGGTGAGAACATACAAATGAGTGGCTGTAACTTGCTCCTGCAGCCCCTTTACTGAACACAGTGGGCAGCCATGTGTCTTGTGGTATGAAAATTGGGCATCTGCAAACTTAACCAGTCCACTGATTCTTATGTGTCATGTTAGCAGTGATGGGTCCTGTTCAGGTTGCAAAAGATAAAAAGCTCTTTAAGAAGAATGTGAAACAAAGGAGGCCTTATAGCATATGCATAACGAAACTTCTAACTTTGTTCTAACTCTGTTCTAACTCCGAAGTACTACCATACTTTCAGTTGTTTATTACAAAAAAGATTTTGTGGGGAGGATAATACAGTATCCTATGTACTGGAACAATTTTTTTTCCCCGAACGTAATTAGAAAATGCATTATGACCATCCTTTATCCCTAATTATTCATTGTAAGACACTGTGAGAACCAGATTAGGGTTTTACCCATATTGGATGTTTCATTACTGACTTCTCTCCTTTTTTTGTTTTTTTTAAAAGTTTTGCAAAGGTTGCATACAAAGTATGTAGTGCATGCCTTTAGGGCTCTGTGGTTTTTTTGGGGTTGTTTTTTTCATTATGTGTCTGTTTTCAGAGTGATACCTATTTCAAACTGGTGTGTGTTTTGCAAGTGATGGTGAAGACATTTTATTATAGCGACATCTTTAAACTGGAAAGCTTAGAAAACCTACCAGTATAGGTTGGGAGGATTGAGACCCTTTTAATTTTTTTTTGTTATTAAGCACTGAATATTTACTGTTATTGTGATTTTTATTTTTTTTTCCCCCCCAAGTTTGTCTGCAAGTGGTGGTGTTGTTTGAATAGTGCTTTTTAGCAATAATTCTGTCTTTTTTTCCACGTATGCAGATAAAATGCAGAATTTGACTGAAGTTGATGAGAAGAACAGTCATTTCATCTTTGAGACTGCTGAAGACAGTAACAAAACAAATGCTGAGACTACGGACACTTCTGGATACAAAATTGAAGCCAAGGACTTGCCTGATTCTTGGGATTCCCATGCTGGAAAACCAACAGACTCTGTATCGGAAGCATCTCAGACGAAGGGGCCTTTAAGAACTCACTTGTATGAATGGGACGATGAACCTGAAGACTCCAGAACTGGAGAGTACGTATTAGATTTTGACAGTGAGCATCTCTCAGAGATGAAGAGCAAGGATGAGGAGGGTGATAAAGAAGATACAGAAAATCCAAAGGAAACCATTTGTGAAGAACTTGTGCAAACTATTCCTAGGCCAAGCAACTGTAGGACATACTGTAGATCCAACAAAGCAAAACAGCAGGGGGCAACAAACTTTGACAAGCTAATGGATGGCACTAGCCAGTCTTTATCCAAAGCAAACAATGAGTCAAATAACGATGGTCTGAACCCAGCAAAAAAAGCTTCTTTAAGTAGTGGGACCAGTTACAGAGGGACGGTTGGACGGACTAGAGACTACACTGTTCTACATCCATCTTGCTTGTCAGTTTGTAATGTTACTATACAGGATACCATGGAGCGAATTGACGAATTTACCACGGCAACCCCTACTGACTTGGGAGAAGCTGGACGTTTAAGAAAAAAAGCAGACATTGCTACTACAAAGACTACAACCAGGTTTCGACCAAGCAATACCAAATCCAAAAAGGATGTCAAATTAGAGTTTTTTGGGTTTGATGATCAAGATGAGGGAGAGGGAGATGAAGGTGCCTCTAGAAGTTCTGGGAGTTCCAATTACAAAATTAAGTACTTTGGGTTTGATGACTTGAGTGAAAGCGAGGATGAAGATGAAGAGTGGCAGATAGCAGAAAGGAAAGCTAACAAAAAAAGAACGAGAGCTGCACCATCACCCTCTCTACAACCAACTTCTGATAGCAATGAAAACTGTTCCCAGGATAATCAGGTCAATACTAACACAGGTAAGCAGAGCTCTTCTAGAATATGCATAAAATACTTGAATTCGGTTGGCCTTTATTTTGTTCTTTTTGTGATGCATTGAAGAGTTTGTGAAATGCTGCCCTTGGCTTAGAAATACAGAAGTTACATTTGCTTATTTCTGCTGTGGTCTTGCTTGCTGTTTTGTGTCTGTTGTGAAGTATGCTTCATGTACCTTGGTGTCATCATAGAGGTAAGAGGATTTTCTTAAAAGAAGATTCTTACCTCTTTCCTTATACGTACAGTGTACTGTATTACAGCATACAGTACTCATGCCTGGAAGGCGGAAATCTTTCTACAGAAGCAAATGCAAAACTGCTGAACTGAGAGCAGAAAATTGTGCTTTTTTAATGTATTTGTAAGTAGTTCTAACTTCACTCAGGAAAAGAAGGCTGTGGGGCTGTTGAAGGACATGTCAGCATGCTGGCTTTGTGCGTACCTCTGCCTATTGAAGAACTTCTGCTTTTGTTTCCAGTTTTCAGCAGCAATGCTGGTATCTCTTTAATGCGGAAGGTACATGTCTGTATATTTGTGTACACACACAGGCACGTGAATGAAAGTGTTTAGGCAGAATTTGCTGAGCAAGTTCTGGTGTTTGGGTGCCTCTGGAAAAATGAGATTGTTGCTTGGTTGTCCGTGTGTTCCATGTGGTGACTGAGCAAAGCTGCATGAAGACGTTGCTGAAACAGGGGAGGAATAACTCTAGTGCAAGTCTTCTTTTATTTTTTCATAGTCAGTAGTCTAATACCAAAACAATTCATGCATGTTGCATTAAGTATTTCAGAATCCTGCTCTAGGAACTTCATGGTCCTTCACTTTGGAGCATGAAGCTGCTGAGAAGTTTTTATCCATTCATTGAAGGATAAGACTTTGTCTTGAGGAGGGTATTGAGGTCTGGCCTTAGAAATGCTGAGTAAACTGCTGTTTCTCTATACAAATTTTCTATTCTCTATACAGATTCTCTATACAAAGTTTCTACTAAAGTAATTGAGAAACATAAGTTTGTAGGGAAATATGTTCTTTTCTCTGTTATAATTACAGTGTTCTTTAAGAACAGAATTGTAGGACCTTTGAAGCAAAGGTAAGTATTACTGCTAATGATTTTTTTATGAACATTAGAAGGAACTTGATAATGATATTATACTGGAAATGTATTTTCAAACAAGAATAAGAGTTGTTCTCTAGTTATGGTGAGATGCTTGCATTCCAACCTCTTTCAAAAATGCGTTTCACTTAGAGGGTCACTTATGAAGTGCCATGTCTGAGTTCTTCTCTCTGACAAGTCTTTGTTCAGCCATTTGTTCCAAAGGAAAAAAATCTCTCATACAGTTAAGGCAGCTGAGATGCTGATCCTTCAAACATTCCTTTCTGCTGCTGTGCTCTGGAGCCTCAGCGTATCTCCAGTTTGCATTCAGCACTGCAGTCACAAAGGAGACTGGTATGTTCTGAGCTGTTGCAGATTATTTCTGACATGTTTTGAAGAGATTGCCTTGGCACAGGTAGATGTAGGTTTGTTTGCTGGCAGTTTTCGGCTGGGGGAGAGTTTAGGAAGAAAGCAAGTTTAGTAGTACAAACGTGACTGTTTCTGCTAATCAAGTTAAAGGAAGCTCCAAAGACCAAATGGACAGTATTCTTAGTGCAAGAAAAAATGCAGAACGGGTCAGTAAAGTTTGTTAGTCTTCGACTGTCTCACTGAACTGTCTTTTCTATGTTCTTTGTTTGGTGGTCTGCTAAATTCACGTGCTGAAATGGTGAAAAGCTTGAGATGCTCTGGCTTTTAAATTCTTAATCATTTTCACGGCCACTTGTGTTGTTAGTGGAGGCACCTCCTGACTTTGAGCTGGAGATCATTAGTGAAGTTTTGAGTTCTAGTTCAAGCTGCTTTTTCTAGCTTTTGTGGTTGTGGTCTCAGGTTATCTCATCCTGGCCACAGAAACAGCCCTGTGATGTGAAGGCCTCCCAGCTGCAGGCATTTGGAATGCCAGGGGCTAAAAATGTGAATTGGAACTCGCTAGCTCACAAGCAGTGCCTGTGCCATTCTGGTAGCCAGAATGCAGGATGACTCCAGTAAAGAGAAACTCTTAATGTCAAAGTGATTCAATTGCTTGACTGTATGAATCAGTTGGCAGTTGTATCCAAGGGAAATCTGAAGTAATGGCAAAGACAGGAAAGTCTTAACCAAAAATCCCAGTTCAAAGCTGCAGCTTTGTATAGCACACCTGCTTCTTTGGGACAGTGGTACGCTCTGGAATAACCGTGCCATCAGTTTGTCTTCCACAAGACACCCTTTCTCCCTGCTCTTTTGTTTAGGTTTGAAACTCTGGTGGGATGTGAATGCAGTGCTTTTAGGATATCTAGAAGGCCACAAAGGACATTGCTCCAATAAAAGCAATCCAGATCATTTTATGATATTAACCAAAGAAGCATTTGGTATGTTAACAGCATCAAAAAATGCAGTGTGACTCTATATTAAAGTAGGAGAAGTTAAAACTTCTTAAAAAATCGAATTTAAATGCATTTAATTTGATTGATCAGTGTCGCCCAGGAGCAGAATTTCAACAAAAGTTTAAATGATTTAGAAATTGTGGCTTAATTGCTATAGAGTGCTACTAATCGTTATTGATCACAGTAGCAGCTCCAGGTCTCGTTGCGAAACACAACTGAGGTTGATGAAGTGGATGTAAACGCATCCTGCATTTCTAATAACTTTCCTGTTTGCTGTTGTTGTGGCCAAGTGAGTTACTTCTTAGCTTTTAATCTGGAATAGAAGGCTCTGTTCCTGTTGGCTTGTTGGACCTCCTTTGGGAATTGTGGTCGGGGCCTTAAGGATGTGTGTCTGAGCAGTTGGATTTGACTCCTTTAACTGGTAAGTTCCAGTAAAAGACTTAGCTGACTTCTGAGTAGACTTGAGAGTAGTTTTGTCTTATTTAAGTTAAGGGTAGTTAGAACCTGGTCCATAATTATTTCTGCTTTAGACTACATTTATTCATACACCTTGTAGAAAGACTCAGGTCATGCTGCATTGTCAAGCTGCTGCTGACACCGACTGAATGGAAAACAGCTGTGCTGGGCTGAGCAGGCCTGTGCCTTCCCTGCCGTGGGTGTTGAAGTTGGATGCTTTGGGGGTTTATTTGCAGAATATTTCTACCTCCAGCACTAGCTAAATTTTGTGTAACTGCAGTTTGAAATTCATTTGCTCTGTTTTGCTTTGAATTACTTCTTCTCCAAAGGACTTTGGCTGGTCTGGTTCATTCAGTGTGCTGAGGATTAGAGTAACTGATCCAGCCTGCTTGTGGTTTTGCAGTGCAGAGCTCAAACAGCAGCAGCTGCTTCAGAACAGATCAGTTTTCAGAATAGATCTACACTGTTCATCAGATGAAACAGTGCTGCTCATTGGCTCTCTTTATTGCTCTTTTGAACTTTTATGATGGCTTCTGGTTTGTGCCAAATAAAAGAACATTAGCTGGTCACCAAAGGATAATGCTTCAAATACAGCACAAGTTTAAAGAAGAAAGTAGGGCAAGGATTTAATTAGATAGTGAATTACAGGTTTGTAGTCCAGAACTAGGTAGTACAAATACTGAGGCCACAGATACAAAGTGTGTTGGCAGAGCTTCCAGTGTCACTCTGAGCCTCTCTTCCTTCCCGAACTGATGGCTGCAGGTTTGTAATGCTGTTTGCAGCAGAAGCAAATACAAGCAGGCAGCTCTTGTGAGAGGCCAAGTAGGATCAGTTTGTCTTTCCTGCACTTACAGTAGGAAATCTTCTAAATCTCATAGTCAGGCACTTTTGAAGGTCCTCAGCTCTGATTGAATTCACCTGCTGCTGAGCTGTGGCTGTAAGCCACAAATATCCATGTATGGTGGGTGACCCAGCATTCAGAGGAGCGTGTGCATGTATGGGGAAGTCATAACCCGAGGGACGCGGGATGGGCAGGGGGTGCTGTGGTGCTGTGTCTTGTAATGCATCACTGGAGTACTGCAGCATTCCAGTTGGTGAACCTGAGCTCCGTGCAGAGCTGCGTCTGGCTTGAAGATTGATTTCATGACAAAGATTGTTGGATTGGTTTGTTACTTCAGAAGCAATGCATGTTGAAATGTTAGATGCAAGAATTGCAATTCAGTAGTTCAACAGTAGCAGTTCATCAGCTTTCAGTAAAGACTGTTCTGTAATTTCCTTTCACAGATCTTCTGGAGTTTTCAGAGGATGCATCTGGTGTGCCTGAAGGCAATAAAAAATCCACAAATAAACAAGGTGATAAATCCAAGGAAAACACCAGGAAGATTTTTAGTGGGCCAAAGCGGGTGAGTAATCATACCAGAAGTCCTTATTTTCATTAACTCTTCACTGTTAGTGTTTCTTCCTGTGTATTAAATATGGCTTTTGTACAGTTTATACCTGTGCTTGAGGTGATGTCTTTTAACATTGCATTCTAGTCCTAGAAAAGTAAAACCTTTAAGTGAGAACATCCTTGTGTAAGTTAGTGAGGATTTCACTTCTCAGATGCAAGTGTGAAGTTGGGGGCTATGCACTGCTAACTCACAGCTTTACGGGTTCCCCTAGGTGATGGATAAGGCAAAGCAGCATTTGATCATGTGCACATTTGTTCTATTCTCTCAAGAAATACCTATCACATTGCAGGTTTGAGCCCAAAAGCTTGGAATTTGCCATTGGCGTATTTTTTCTAAGGATGAGTGCTATTCAAAGATGGAAATGTGAATTAAAATAAAAAAATGAGACAGATTCTGTGTCCCCATACACCCCAACTATGTAGCATTTGGTGTCAGTTGTTCACAGTTTCCTTTTGTGAACAGATCTTGTGCATTTCACTGATGTTAGTTCTTTTGTCATGCTGCCTGTTTCTGTAGGTCATTTTGAAGCTTTAAAAATGTGCATAAAAAGATGTATTTAGCTGTTGGGTAAAAAATTACAGCGGTGGGATCTGTGTAATTATGACCTGATTGTCCAGGACACCCATTTTAGTGCCTTTTAGTATGTTTTTTGCATAATGTATTCCCATGCCTGGAATAGGGAGTAGTCATCTCACTATCACTGCAGTCCAGAACCAGTACAATGGGAGAGAGGGGGCTGGAGATGGAAGTGCTCTTGTATTTCAGATTTCCCTTTGATTTTCTTAAGCTTTGCAAGTCCTGGCAATCATATGTTAAAATATGAATGCTTCTGCACGCAGAGGAATGTGTTGAGTAGTCCAGCAATTCAAAGACATTTTAAAGAAATTATTTTCCCTTGGAATCAGTTAGAAAAGAATAACAGTGGTTTGATAACACCCTAAAATTTCTCATAAAGCTGATTAATTACTTGTATCAACACAGTTATCAGTATTACTTCTGTTGTAAAGGAGCTTCAGTATAACTTCTGATAAGTCAGGTGGGGTTGGGTTTTTGTTTTCCAGAACTGAAGTATTTCTTGAATTCTGGAGTTCTTCAGCTTCTGCTGATGTAACAGTAATTCTTACAAAAATCAGCTTTCTCTCAGTGGACGTGTTAGAGCAGACTGTGAAACAGCAGTACAGAAAATGCAAATGCAACCAAACCTGTTTTGCTGTATTTTTTTTTAGCAGTGTAAAACATCTGTGGGTGTTCTGGTAAATATGGAATTTTTTGTTAGTTTTCATGTTAATATGCTTCATGTATTTTGATAACATCTGTTTTTTTTAGTTTTTATACTTGAAATACTTGAGGGTTTGTAGGAGAACTGTTGAATGCATGCATAGGAGTTATGTGGGGTGGAAAAAAATCCAGCCATGTTGTACTGTATGGGGACAAATAGATTCAACTAGGAAGTTCTCAGTTGAGAATGAACTTAATTCAAGTGGGAGATGTGAGAATGAAGCAACCTTTTTGACCTGCAGTGATATAATAGGCATAGAAGCAGAAACTGCTGTAATTGCAATTTGGATTTTAAAGTTTAATGTTCTCTAATCATATGGCTGTTACATGGAGTTAATAATAATAATAAAAAAAAAGCTTGTGAAGCTTCTGATGGTAATTAGAGACACTATAATTATCGTCCTAAATTATAGATATAAACTCTTAATCTCAATTCCTTTTTAATGGAATTTTCATTCTGGGAATGAAAAAAAAAACAAAAAACTAAAAGTACTAACCTGACCTTAACAGCCTCATCCTGATTAAAAATACAGTAAAATAAAGTTATTGCATCTTCACATCATTTCTTTCATTCTTTCTTTCTTGTTTGCTTTTTTCCTTGCAGGAACTAGCAGATTAACTCTTAATTCTTCCCCGCTAGGCAGTGATGTTAGAGGTACGGCCCTCTGTGGCAGACTGAGGTGAAAGGCAAACGACAGCTCTATTACTTGGGAAGCAGCAGGTGGTATTGTTCAGCTTCAGTGGATCCAGAGAGCTGAAGAGTTTTTCCAGTTTGTGACCAGCAGGACTGTTGTTAACTTTCATGTTTTTTGAAATTCAGCCATTTCATTCCAATGTTAAGGTCCAATTCTTGAAAGTTTGAGTATACGGGCAAGAGAAGCTAACAGACATTGATGACTTGCTTCTAACATCAAGAGCAAAGAACAGTGTTTCTAAAAACTGCTTTTAATGTAAGGAACCTTCACTAAAATAATTGACTATTCATACATACAATTATGAGCACTGGAGTTGAGGTAGTTTGTACATTACTTTAGGTATGTGAAGTCCTAACCTGACTTCTGCCTTTAAGTGGTTTAATTCTCTTTATCCCGAGCCTGACTGACGGAGAATATTATGTTCTGTAGCAACGTAATTATGTACTTAGAGTACATAAATACTGGCATTACTTGACTTGCAAATTATGGGTGGGAACCTTACATGAGTAATATCTTCAAAAAGTTTCTTTGCTGTTTACAGTTTTAGTCCAGCTTCTTTAGTAACTCATTCTCCTAGTAGGATCTTTTGGGAACTCAGCATGGCTGTGATATGCTTGTCTGTATGTCCTGCTCTTCCTCTTCTGTGGATGAAGCTAATAATCTAGTATACACAAGGTTTTTTTGTTGCTGTGGTTCTGATCTACTCAAGATGGGAGACTTGAAAACAGGGTCCAAACATTTTTTTTCCCTAGATATTACAGCATTGTGCTTTTTTCAACAAGAAACAAAACAGAAATAACAAATGCATGCAGGTGTGGGAAATCCTCTTTATTGGCACTGTCACATTGTTCCCTTTATACCGCTCACTGGGAATACTGGGCTGTAGCCTTTGCGAAGCACTGCCTTTGTGTGTAACCATGTGGCCTTGGTGGAAGTTATTCCACCAGCACAGAATGCATCAGCCAGGAGGAGTTCATCTTGTTATGCGTTTCAGACAAAATGGGGAAGAAGAAAAAGAGTGGTTTAGAATGAAAAGGGGAAAAAAAACTCATCACAAGTAGTTGGTAAGGCTGACTTTGCTCTCCTTTGACCACACCTGCTCTCTCCTGTCTCCTTGCTCTTTCAGTTTCATAAGGCCAGAAACTGAACTGAACTGGGGAACTGAACCGTGTTTAAAAATAACTCATGAAAAGGAAACATTTAACACAAATCCTGGTCTGCTTCACCAGGAGACCAACAATTGTATCTGCTCAGTTAAAGGGAAGCAAAGAAGAGGAATTAAGTTGTCTTTAACCTGGTTAAGTCAACATTGCAACTGAGAAATGCTCACTAAACGCAGCCGGCGTTAGGAGGATTACACGCATTGCTTTGATCAAGTGACATTAATAGAGTTAGACATGACAGTAGTGTTGAATACATGAATGAAATCATTGCTGAATGCAGACGTGGCTTAGCCCAAAGACTGCTTCTGAACCGTGAGGCCAAGACAAAGATTCGCTTCAGTCATAATCCTCCAGCCATTGGTTTTCCAGCTTTATGTAGTTTTTATGAGCAACTGCGAGGTTTTGTGTCCAGCTGGGTGCAGAAATGTGTGAGCTTTCAGAGTGTGTTTTGGGTAGATTGGTTGGAGGGATGTGTAGTAGATCACAGCTGTAGGAAGAGCACAAATTTCCAGGTAGATCGGCTATCAGACTTCTGCTGATTCAACACTGAATAATTTTTTTTCCTCTTGCATAACTTCAGTGTGATCTGCAAATAGCACGTAGCTCATTGTTTTACTGCATCTTGCCTGTCCTATGAGGGTTTTTTTTTGCCTGTGAGTAGGTTGTTTTTATGGAGTTGCCATATTCCTGTTAAAAATTATGGGCACCCTGAGAAAGTGTTAGTCCTTGAAAATAAAGGTGACGTGTGGTCCTGTTGTTCCCAGTAGGGATTGTGGTAATGCAAGCTAAGGGGCACCACCTAACAGATTTTATGGGCTGATCTGAGCCTTTTCCCCTGCTGCTACATGCTGACTGGAAGCTGTAAATACCAGCTAGAAAGAAGTGCTGCGTCTAGGTTTACTTGCAGCCCGAGATGAAGTGTTTTGAAATTGAAGAAGTAAGAATCCATGCATGGCTCTGGTTGGCAGCACCGTCCCCTGTGAGCGTGGCGGTGACGTGCAGCAGGGGATGGACCGGGCTCTGCGCTCAGCTGTAGTTTTCCACTCGGCTCACGTTGCACTTCGCTGTGGGTATTTATTGAAGATACCCCGCAAGGAATATTTGTTTGCTTCCTAGCCAGTGAATCTGCATTTCCCCTAATCAGACTGGAAATGTTAGAAGTATTTTTTGGATTTGGTTTTAATATGTGTGAAGATAAGTGCACGACCTCGGTTAGTTTGGGTTAATTTTTTTTTTCCATAGAAAAGTAAATAGTCTTTCAGTGTTATGCTCTCTCCGCCACACCCTTTCAGTAAGCCTAACCATGTGGCTCATTTTAGAGAGAACTGCTTACATTCAGTTTGCATAACCACTGGGAGAAGGGCACGGTGCTAAAAGGATGCAGGACTTTCATTTTGGTGATTTCAAACAGCTCGCGCTAAATGTATTGAACTGTTTGGGGTTTTTTTTTTTTGCATCATAAATGGAGAAATCAAAATACCTTTTTTTAATAGGGCGGATGATTAGCTGACATCTGCAGTTCCGACTCTGAGGAGTTGAGCTGACAGTCCAAATACTCTGTAAAACACTCAGCTGCTGTCAGCATGGCGTGAGGCGGCCGGCTGCTCCATCAGCAGTTGGACACACAGCAGCAGTCGGCCCTGACGGCCTGTGACAGCGAGCTGCTGCTTCTGCTGTGCGTTCCTTCCATCTGCTGGCTGCTGCTTCTGGCCCGTGCTCTGCCCAGTCCTGAGCTCGAGCGCGTTTGGCTTTTGGTTCCTGTGTTTTTTGTCCGCTAACTGCTAGTGGCAGTGATGAATGACTGGCGAGCTGTTCTAAGTGCTAACCAACGAGAAACGGTTTGTGTGCTTTGAGCAACTCGTATATTGCTGAATGAAAAATGGATTTAGAAAAAAATAGATTTAAAATCTGCTTATTAAACAGTGATTTGTTGAAGCCAGTCTTACGTTGATACGGTTATTTTACTTTTTTTTTTGTAGCTGGTAAACAGGATTCTAATCAAGGCTCTCAGGTTAGATTAGTCACCTAATTTGAAGAGTGAAGCATCCCTGTAATTCAGCTGTATTGAGCTGGGGCATAACACCTTGGAGCTATCAGCAAAAGCAGATGTAGGAGTCGGTCTGTCACCTCGCAGATAGTCATTTGACTCTGCTCGAAATTGTTTCCTTCCCACTCCTTCATCTTAAACGATGGCAGAGATGGGTGTGCCCTAGCAGATGCTGACTGAAATGCTGCCCTCTGCGTGCTGTTTGCCACCGCAGCGGCGACGCTGTCCTCAGCACGTCCCTTCTCCCATGTGGTGCCGGGAAAGGTGTTAGTGGTTGAGACGTAGCTTTGGTCCTGAGGGAGGCAGGGATGCAAAGTTCAGTGTGCAGATAACAGCCTAAGACTTAGGTGCTCATACAGGAAAGAGGAAGAAACAAATGCTGAGCGTGGAAATGCTTTACATGCTCAGGAATAGGAAGTTGAGTGGAAAACGTTCAGTGTCACAGTGGAAGGCCTTGTTTTATCCTTCCAGCTCCTACTGTTACTAAGTCGTCTTAGTCAAGAAACAAAGATCCATTAAGGTGTTTTGAAATGAGATTCTTTTGCCTCTTTACAGTGTTCCCCACCCCCATCCGTCAGTTGTGTAGTTCCCTGTAATTAACTCAGTGTTTCAGTAATTAGGCAACACGGGATAACTGTAGGATAAACGCTTTGTTGCACAAGGCTTCAGTCCTGCAGAGAATTCTGAAATGCCAAAACACTGGGAAGAGAGCAAAATACAGCACTTCCATTTGCCAGTGGAAGCTTAACTTACATGCAGTTGAGTATGCAAAACTGTTTTCACAGCTCCCGTGTGCTGTATGAGCACAGCCTGTTCGCTCAGCTCTGGTGACTGTGCTGACATTAGGTGACATGAGATGCAGTGCGACAAGAGCAAGTACAGAGGGTGAAACAGTTGGTGTTGAGGGCCTAGATATGTATGTATAGCAATAATGTGGATAGGAATTCTGTCTGGCTGTTTTTTGCTGTCTTGATTTGAAGTGATAGGTTTCCGGGTATTGTGAGGATGTGTGTAAACTGTTGTATCCCGTCTTTTAATTAGAATTAGTGTACGTTTCAGGCCACGTTAGTAATAATAGCCATATGGCTTCTGCTTCAGAGCTGCCCAGCTTTGCTTATGCTTTGTGTAGGTAGCATAGAGAGCACCGTTATTTCTGTTAAAGAATTAATCTCAGGTTGACCAAACTATCTCATTTCCTCAGGTTACGTTTTCATGTTCTATTTGGATGTCGTCTATCTCGTAGTGCTTTATAGGCCTCCTTTGGAGCTTGAAGAAGACTTTCTATTTGCGGTTCTTCAGAAGTCCGGAGCAAAGAAAGCTTCAGTGTCTTTGGTTTGTGCTGCTGGAAGACTTCAACCTTGTCTGACTGCAGCCAGCTTATAGTTGCTAAGCCATGTGCATGCATAGTGGTTTTTTATGTCCTGCCTGTCTGTGAGGAGAAAGAACAGTGAAGATGCCTGTAGAGAAGATGGAGAAAGGGGAGAAAACATGGATGGCCTGAAGTAGGCTGTTGTCTGGCTCTTGGACTTTTTCCTTGAGATATTTTTCCCCCACCCTCCCACCTCCATCTCCTTCATCCTCTTCAGAGCCACAGACTGCATGCTCAGTCCAAGTGCTTGTTCTTTGACATTGTATTTCTAAGGCATATTTATACAGGATCGTTTAGTCCACTACTGTAGTGAACTGCAGTCAGTGCTTCTAACGCCTGACTGCGTAGCCATTGAGTCTGTAGAAACTTTCCAATGAGTGGCATTCATTTCAAGTGGGTTTCCTTCCTTCAGGTGCAGTATTTGGATCACCTTTCCAAATATGGTTAGCACGTAACACCAAATCAGTTAGCAAATATCTGTTTTTGTGTAGAGACGTTCTCTGATGAAAATATTTAAGGAGCTCTTTTGCACTGCACTGTAATTTCTATGATTGTTATTGGAACTCCTGTCTGTTTAACAGGAGTAAAACAATTGGATATAACAATACTAGTGGCATCAGTGATTTGGGGTAATGTAAAAGAACACTGTCTGGATGTTGAAGATGTTTTTACTGCCTGGCTCAAAATAGACTTCATATGAAGAAATGCAAAGATAAATGTCAACTTTGAAAGAATGATTGAAAACGATGGGGTTCTGTCATGACACTGGATTTTACTAAGATGCATCTACAGAGCTATTAAAAGTAACTTGAATTTCCCATTCATGTGGTGAAAACCAGTAGCTGTTCTATGCCTGCAGACAGAAGAGCGTGCTTTCCTTTCTGGAAGGACACAATAAAAGTTCAAGATCCGGATTCCAGACACACAAGTATTTCTGTAGGTAGCGTTAAAAAAACCTAGTTTTGCTGGTTGCTCTGAGCGGTCCAGCAGTTCATAATGAAGTGTTCCAGCACCCAGAGGTGATCTGTTGGCACTCATCTGCTGCTGTGATTGAGGGGATGCAGTTCACATTTTGAACGCTGAATAATACGACCGGTTCTAATCTGCTTCTGATTTTTAACTGCTCTTTGAACCTTCTGTCCTATCAGGAGTCCAGAGAAACTCTTCTGTTTTGTAAACTGTGCTGAACTGATATCCCATCTTCTTGCTTCAAAGTGCAGTTTCTATTTCTTTGCTCTGAACAGACGCTCATTTCTTTCCCTTTCAAAAGAAACAGTCAGTTATGAATAGCTTTGTTGCATAATGTATTTGTTACATTTTTTTTTCCTTCTCAAAGACAGAGAGAGAAGTGCTCTTAAAGATTATAAATCCTTAGTAATAAATAATAAAATATTTCAATTTATTTAGAGGGTTTTTTAATTTATTTGTAGTTTTGACAGGTGTCTGCTACACAGTGTTAATGAATGCCCTTCATATATAAATAATGCATTTTTCAGGATATCTATTAAAAATGTGGGTGGTTTTTTTGTTGTCGTTGTTCTTTTTTATTCCCTTTGACTTCTACCTTGGAAAGTGTTCTGCCTGCAAATAGCTGCTGTCTGTCTTGTTTTGCTAGTATTTTCAGCATGACTCATGTTCCTGGCTCTTACTTTCTGCTATTCTTACATCTGTGAACGGCAGGCAGTGCTGCATCAGTGCATGTGGTGTGCCAGCTCTTGCTTTGAAGCTTGCAGGGAAGAGAGGTTAAGCCTGACCCATGGTTTATATTGTTGGAGATGGTTGTATAGTGCTGACGTCCCTGTGCGCTCCTTCTGTACAAATAAATAACAATATTAAAAGAAATCCCTGATGTTAGGTGTGGTTCTGCATTCCAGTTCACCCTTGGGTGCCACATGAGGTGTCCCACCATAGGATACTCTTTGCACCTTCACTGGGATATTTGCACTCGTTCAGATGTCTGCTTCTGTGTTAGGGCTCTACATGGGAGAGGGGAAACTCTGCTCATCAGCAGAAGCACTTACAGCTGATGAATATTGTGCAGCACAATTCAAAGGAGCAATGTAGTTCAGGTGTATGGGTGCAGAACCTGACAGGTGGTGTGGGATCATAGGGCAAATGGCTTGGATCTAGAAGCAGAGGACGGGACTATAGTTAGGGGCTAGAGCTGATGTTCTGTGGGAGTTGGAACCTTTAGGTTGTTACTGCTTTCAGATGGTGTTTTGTTAAAAGGTAACTTAGGTGAAGAATTTTTTGCTGGCACTACTTGATTTCTCTTGTAAAATGCAGTTTTCTTCCATGCTGCTCTGTTAGTACCAGAGCAAGCTGTGAAGTGCCATGTCACAGCACCCTTTGGGATGCCCCAGCTTTTGGCTTAGAAAGGAGGTAAGGAAATTCATGGGAGGAATGCTCATTTTTTGATGACTAAATAGGATGACAGCTCTAATTTGGGGAGCCCTGGAGCCCCACCTGTTGAGGAGCTGTCTCTTTGTCCCTTGAACTCTTTCCCGTGTGTCTGCTGTACGCAGGAAAAGCAGTGTGGGGTGCTTTCCCCTTGCAGGAGGATTACAGGATGCCCACACAGCAGTGGAGCCCACGTTGATCAGTGCTGCCATTGTTTCTGTGTCGGCCTGCCAGGTAGGCATGGCCCTGGGATGCTGTTGTGCTCTGGCATGGGCTGCATCTCCCCATGGCATCTTCCCGATGGGCGCCAGGCCTGGCCCTGCTGTGGCACAGACCTGACAAGCTGCCACGCTGCACGTAGCTGCCAGACAGGAAATTCAGGGACATTACTGTATTTGTATCTTCCACGCAGGGATATCTGAAGTTACATCAGAGATCCGAGGGTATTGATAATGAATAACCTATGTTAATAGGACTTGAGCACCTCTAATGCAGTACAGAGCTGTCAGGATTGTAGTAGTTAAGCCTCCCTTCAAAGTTAATAAGAATTGTGCATCATCATCTCACCAGCAGTCGTAGGAAGGTGAGGCTCCTACTTTCATGCTGTCATTTCTTTGAGCTACTCCTTCCATCAGTGTGCTGCATGCAGAAACTTGGGCCTTCTCTTCCCAAGGTAGTGTGCACTGAGGTAATCTGTGGAACAGCTGTGAACAGCAAATAAATAAAGTGACTATGGGGAAAATACTCAGCGGTTGATAATCATTGTATCTTTCTTGATTTAAGGAAGCATCTTTCTTAGTAAGTTTTATTTGTTCATCACAAACCCTTATTGAATTTCAGGGTAAGAACTTGCAACTCAGAAATATATAGGGGAAAGAGTTAACTCCTTAGCCATTTTGTCAGCAGTTAACTATTTCCAAATGAAGATCTATACAGCATGGTTTCCTATTTTTAGACAGATCTGCTATTGTAGCTGTATTCAGCATGAATTCTGTTCTAAGTTTCTCAGTTGAACTTTCTGAGCCTGGTGTGATTGTTAGGAAATTGTGTGAATTGGTGCCGCAGCTTCTTGGGAAAGTTCAAAATGGAAACTGTGGGCAAACCTGTTATTTCTTTGCGTACTCCTTGTGGCTACGTGTGGCTGCTGTAAGGCTTGTTTAGAAGAGCTGCTTCGGAAAAAGGGGTGAAACCAGTGTAAACTTGCAGCAGTTTGGTAGAGGAGCATGGCTTTAGAAAGTTAAAAATAAATAAAAACTCAACTAAGGTAAGTTTCTTCCAACTATATCAAAGCACACTTTGCACTTCTTGTAAAGAGCAGAAGGATGTAGAACAATAGAGTTTGTAACTCAGGTGTTTCTACACTGCTGTCAAGCTTGCTTTCCAAAGCTTCACTGTATTTCATAGGGTTGTGAAATCCATGCAGATGGTTCTGCAAGGTTTGCTACACGTAGCTCCTCTTCGGGCTGTATTTGAGCAATCATTTATTTTAAATAGCTGATGCATTGTATTTTGGTGGAAAAGATTATTTTGATGCCCACAATTTTAAAATATTTTTCAACACTTAAAACGTTGTCTAGGTGCAGGTGAGGTGTTAAGCTATTAAAGAACGTATGTGATATATGGCATGCTGAGAAATAGTGAAAATTGAAATGACGTATTAGTCTGAAGTGTTTTTTTGCAATTAGAATGGTAAAGTCTTATGCTAGAATACTGTTGTCTTAGCTTCCTTCAGAGAATTGGATTGCATTTCCCCCCCCAGAATCAAAGAAAATGTGTTCTGATTCAGCTTTGATTTGCCTTGGCACATCTCTGGGCAAGAAAAATAAGCTTAGTGTATTAATGTGGATTAAGACGTTTCATTGCAGTATTTTCTATTTCTCCAAGCATCAGAATCTGTATAAAGTCATATTTTGATTCCAGACTGTTCATGTTTTCTGCTGTCATGCTGTTGGCTAACAGTTTTTCGCCTGTAGCTGTTTTTGTCTGTAGGAATGTTGCAGATCTTTTGTGTTTTAATAAATCTTAAAAGGATGGATTAAAAAAAAAAAGGAAGAATTCTTGCTACACTTGGGTGTGGTGCCTTTTGCCATTTATGTGGGTCTACATATCTTTAGACCTGTAAGATCCTTCAAAGCCTTTCAGGTTTTCTGATATGTACAATATAGAGAATTTAAATGAAAACTTGTGCTGCCAGGAAGTCAGAAGGGAAAGAGTGAAGCTCATTTTATTTCCAGCTTTGTTGGCTCTTTTCTTGCTACAGCTGTTTTTGAAATATAAAGTAACTATTGGTGAATTTGCGTTTTAAAAAGAAAGAAAAACCAACAACTTGATTTTTATCTTGTAGTCTCCCACAAAAGCTGTATATAATGCTAGACACTGGAACCAGCCGGAATCAGAGGTTCTGCCAGCACCACCGGTTTTGAAAACTCCCAGTGTCCCAGTAAGTAGACTGTTACGAGTGTATCTTCTAAGTTTCAGTGCTATCTTTTGACACCGACAAAAGTTACTGATATTTGGTTATGTCACAGCCATTCAGAACGAAATCTGCTTTGTGATACGAGCCACTGATTTGGCAGGAAGGAGGTTGTCAGTGGAAATAATCTAGAATGAGATCTTCCATATCATTTCAGTTTGCAGATAGTTGTGTTCCCTGGTGTGCAGAAGTTAAGCTTTCTAACAGTGGACTCCATTTTATCTTCTGTGAACCTTAAGAATTAAGCTGCTAATATCCGTAAAAATCAGCAATTTGTAGGTCAGAAAGGAAAACCTCATAAAGATACTTCCATTACTTCTCCTTTCTAAGAGCAAAGTATCATCAATTGGTGGCAGGAGTCCACAGGCAAGGTGAAAGAAATAGTTTTCTTTATGTGCCCTAGAAGGACCAATGTTATAGAAGGGTGTATGCAAGAAGTTAATAAGAGGTTTGTTCAAAAGCTACCATTTGATTAGAGCTTTAAGGTAATAGGTAAGGTCTAAATATATTTTGGAATGAAGTTAGACTCTGAGAATCCAGCATCTTGTGCTTTTATGTAAAAGGAGTTATGGATGATGCTGGGAGGGCATTGTACTTTGTCAATAAACTTTATTTCATTTGGTGCAGACTTATTTCATGTTTGAGAACGGAAGATCGAAGTGAGGTTATTCTAGCACTGATATGTCTTCAGTTTTTGTGGGTTTTTTATTCCACCCTTGTGCATGTCTTCTGTGCTAATGACAGCTCTTTGATTTACATTTCTTCTGCTCCTCCTCAACTTATTCAAAATGGCCTTCCTTTGTTGTTAACTATGCTGCCTGGAAAGCGCAGATGACTTGGACTGAAATAACTAATTGCACCAGCTTTGAGGAGAGCAGATTTTTCACCCTGCGCTCTTCCTTTAAACAGATGGTTAAAAGTTCTTAAACCCTTTTCTCCATTTTAAGTGTGTAGGTTTGAAGCTTTTATTGCTTGCTTAATCTTTCCATCCATACTGTTTTGCATGAAAGACTCTGATAGTCAGCTGCAAGGCAGGTTTTCTCCAAGTCTTCTCAGGTAGTCTCTCAGAGCATAGCCTCTTCAGGTTAGCAGAGTGTTGGGATCATGCATATTCAAACAGGCCATTTTGTCTTCTGTCAGGCTTCCGCTTTGGAACCAGCCGTGTATTAATTCAGTAACATGGCAGAGGTTTGGTTGAAGCAGCTTTGGTAGCAGAAGCTGTAGGTGCTTCTGATGTTATAAAGAGTATCTGAAGTTACTTCAGTCACGTTTTTTAACCTTGATTTGTGTGTATGATCAAGGTGTAAGAGTAGTAAGAAATAAGCCTTATTCCAAATGTTCAGCAGTAATTCCTGAGCAGGTGATCCTGCAGATACAGGCGAATTTGTTTTAAATTTACAAGAAGATAATGTGCAAATTGCTTATGTCAAGTATTCTTTCTTAAGGCTTCTTAACTCCCTTGGAATCCCTTTTGAAGGGGAGGTTGTTAACCAAGACTTGGATGAGACTGTTCTGCTTCAGCAGATCTCCTGCTTTCCAAAGCCGATTAAGATCACAGTCCTCCATCAAATGCTTTCCAGGATGGCTTATTATCCTTTTGCCTTTGGAGCCTAAGTGAGCAAACACTGATGTGCTGCACACTGGTAGAAGCACTGTGTAAAGAACAGTGTGTTTCGCCTTGTTTTAATTTTGACTGTTGCTACACAAGAAGAAAGCTCTTCTTTCTAATATCCCCTGCAGCATGTAACACCTAATTCATATTCTGTGTCTGCATCAAGTTCTTCACTATCTGTTGCTTATTCCAAATAGGTTTTGCTGTAGTTCTTGCTGTAGTATTGTTCCTGGAAAATATTAATAACACGAGTATGCACTGGGCCAGTGTGTGGAGGATACTTTATTAGAGCATACCCTGTCAGGTTTAGGCTTTCGTGGTTCTTTTACTTTAATGGCATGTTTTTATAGTACTAAAAAATTACCTGGAGACATTCTGCAGTGTGTTAGGTTGGTGAGGTACTCCCTGAGCACAGCAGTGCAGTGGCCTCCAGTAGATAGGAGTGAAAGCAGTAGACACAAAGTTTTTCAGCTGTGCTGAAGCAGTGATTGCTTGGTGCTGTGACCATATCCAGAGCAGTGTGCTTAATGATGGTTCAGTATAGCTACCAGCTGTACTGTCAGTCCTGGAAGCTCCAGTGAAAGGGGGGTAAAATACGTGTAAGTATCAACAAATACTTGTTTTTAAAACCTTGTTTGTTTTACTTACCCTAAAGTTTAAAGAACATCGATAAGGGATTTTTTTTTCTGTTTCAAAATTCACTGGAGCATTCCTGACTACTTAAAACTGTTTTTAATACTTAAAAATGCATGTAATTTCTGTTTTTACTGATTTTTTTTTTTTAAGAGTAGGTACATTATCACACAGTTTAGGTACATCTTGGTAGCGTAAGGGAAGGACTAAATTGTCCCAAAATGTGAGTTTGACAATTGCACACCTGTACTGTTTCCTGATGTATGCGGTGTATGTTTACATGCTCAGAACATCTGCCCATTTTAGCACTTTCTTATTAATAGGTAAGGCTATCTTCAAAGGAGGCAATTCATAAAGATGATGGAGTTTTTAAGGCTCCTGCACCACCTCCCAAAGTGATTAAAACTGTGACAATACCTACTCAGCCCTATCAAGAGATAGTAACTGCATTGAAATGTAGGAAAGAAGACAAAGAAGTAAGTATTCTTGACAAATTTTTAAAATAAAGAATTATTGCTAATTCTAAGTACTGAAGGAACAGTATCAAAAAGAAATTTGGCTTTC
Source organism: Perdix hodgsoniae (assembly GCA_035772895.1). Lineage (NCBI taxonomy): Eukaryota > Metazoa > Chordata > Aves > Galliformes > Phasianidae > Perdix > Perdix hodgsoniae. Next base: position 4,610,781 of record JAPSGF010000046.1, on the reverse strand, counting down.
CTCTTAAAGGTAATATTTTTTTATTTATATGGTTGAATGGCCTTTGTTGACTACTTAATGTTTCCTTGCACTCAAAACTGAATAGATTTTAAAGTGTACTTGCTAAGGTTATAATAAATCCCAAGAGCTTAAGAACTTACCTAGGTCAAAATATTTGTCTCTTCCAGTTATACACTGTTGTTCAGCATGTAAAGCACTTCAATGATGTAGTGGAATTTGGTGAAAACCAAGAGTTCACAGATGATATTGAGTACTTGCTAAGTGGATTGAAGAGCAATCAGCCCCTAAACACACGTTGCCTTAGGTAAGATACCTCAACATCAAACATCAGCCTGGTATTTAAAAGAGCAATTGAATTAAATAAATACCCATAAAAGAAGTGGCCAAACTTTATTTGATAGTTACTCAGTGCTTCTTTTGTAAATAATAATACTTGAGTCTTGAAGATAAGTTGAGTAATCAGCAGCAGTACAAAGGAGAGATGATGAAGTAAGAAATTGCAAAGTAAGGTATGTCTTCAAAACTTGTTTGCCTTACTTTAAATTAAATAAATCTTTCTTCAGTGTGATTTTAAATGAGATGTCTATTGGGTTTTTCTTATTTTTTTTAAAGCAGCAAGCTAATTCTAAAATGAAATCTGTTGTGCTGGCTAGAATATAAAGCTAATGTGATGTGGTGATACCACTGAATTTCCATTGGAAGTGTTGTGGCCACAGTGCTTATTGGGAGCTTTCCTAAACTGTCTTTGAGTACTGATGCTGCTTCTAACATTCAATTTACGTGTTATTGCGAAGTTAGCATCAAAGAAGTTACAGTCATGCTTTGACGAAGTTTATTCACAACAACACTGGTTTCTACTGTCTGAACATAAAATTAATGGGAGTGATGTTCTGTAGCCACATAATAGTTTATCTTGTCTTCATACTTCTAAAATTTCCTGCTTACCACAACTGAAATGCTAGAGAAAGGAACAACGTGATTCCCCAGACACAAGTGATAAGGATGCTTGGAGACCTGTCTGCGATGAGAAAGAGCTTTACGCTTGCAGGAGAGCTATTATTATTATATATAAGAATTTATTCTTCTTGTTTCCTGAAAACAGTAATGAATATTGTTGGTGTAGCATAAGCTCAAGTAATCTGCTTTCCTGTTTCTGTGTACATCATAGAGAAAATGAATGAGTACTTCAATGGTAGTTCAGGACTGTCTCTCACATCAAGTGCACCTGCTTGTGTTGCAGGCATCCTGAGGCTTTCAACTGACTTCTGACTTCCCATGTTTTTATCAAGGAGCACAACTTATATAAATATCATAAATGTTTTTCTTTCAGTTAATAAATACAAAGAAATTCATTTTTCCAAAGGAAATCTGTGTAGCTCTAATCGATGCCATTGTGATGGGAGAAAGGCTGCTTGTTCTCAAAACACCTTGCCATAAGAATGTTACGGTGTTACTTGTCATAGAAGAGTTGATTGCAGTATTGCTCCCACATTGCTACACACTGAAAAGCAGTGTATTTTTAAATTGTTAAGTTGGGCTGTGCTGGGAATGACAACGCAACTTTCTAACGAAAATATGGGAGAAATTTCCATCTTGTAGAACAGAACTGTTATTCTTTTTGATTAGACTAATATATTAACGCTGTAGTGTTTTCCATCAACTCTGAATATAGCAATAAATATTAAATGGTTGTGTTTGTTTGGTTGGTAGCATTGAACGTGGGCAAGACTAATGAGTCAGTCAAACAGATAGCTCTTAGCTAGTGATGGAAGCTCATGTTTATAATTCTGGATTGTTCCTTGATCCACAGTGAGCTCTCCTGTACCTCTAACTCAGTTTCGTGTTTAGTCTGTGAACGCTTCATTTTTAATTTAATTCAAATTTTGTTTGAAAGAAGCAAGTTCAGGCTACACTTTCAAATTGGTTTGTAGCTGACCTTAAAATAAGTAAACAGATACAGTGTGGTGCTGGTGAACAACTGTTGAATAAATGCTGCTCTCCAATGCTGAAGTTGGCTTAAACATATTTTAGAATTTAGAACATAGCTTCTTGAGCTGTGTTTCTTAGACTTGTTTCACTATAGTTCTTGTAAATGTGGTGATCTTAGCTCTAATCCAGAATTAATTTTCTCTAGTGTAATCAGCTTGGCGACCAAGTGCGCCATGCCCAGCTTCCGGATGCATCTGAGAGCACATGGGATGGTAGCCATGGTTTTCAAAACACTGGATGATTCCCAGCACCATCAGGTATGTATCCACTGTGCATTTTACTACAGTTTGGCTATAGCTGTGTATTTCTTATAAATCTTGTGTACACCTTATTCGCAGTCAAGCGTCATGTATAGAATGTATCCCAAAACAAAAAAACCCACCACCTTTTAAAAACTTATTTTATCATAGTTTTTTTTCCTTCAAAACAGATCTGAAGGAAAGCTATGTATTTCATTCAAATAAAAGACATAACATTTTAGAATAAGCCTTTGCTTTTGTTTGAAGGTGTCTTCAGTGCTACAACTGTAGCTTATATGAATTGCTCCCTTTGCTGTGGCTGTGGTGGGGAATGTGGCACATTCGGTGCTTCTCTCCTTGAGCAGTGCTGTAGTTGCATTTGTGGGATGTCTTGAGTATGTGCAGTGCTCTGTGATAAATCGGGAAAAGTGGCCTGAGAGTTGAAAACTGAAGCAGTTTGGCTTTTCCTTATGAGTTTCATAAGCTCAATTCAGCTGTAACCTGTGGGTAGCAGTACTTTTTTGCCAGTGATTGACAACTGTGGAGTTTCCCACCAAGTATTGCTATGAAAGCTGAATATGGGAGAAGTTACTAGAAGCGGTTAGTAGATACATGTATATCCAGTCTGCTTTATTGGCTTTCTAATAGCTATCACAGAATGACAGATGTTGCAATAGAAAACTTTGTGGGAAAACGTTTGAGAGATTGTATTTGACATCTTAAAATTGGGAGGTAGAAGAAGGAGTGTGAAGTGAGGAGAGGAGCTGTAGAGCTCGAAGTAGCTAATTTTAGCATAATAGTTTATTTTCTCTCTTCCTGGAAAATCAGTAATGGCTAACTGTAAGACACACGAACCAGATTCAACACGTTCATTGTTCTGTGAGTTGCTGAAATAGTGCTGAGTGATGCTAGCAATAAATACAGTCACACTATTTAAGATGGGTACCACCACTGAGTTGCAGGAGATCTGCAGAGGACAGCTACAGTTACTTGGAAGATGTACAGGCTTGCTCAGTATTTTAGGCTGTCACTTAACAGTTCCCATTATTCCTTCATTTTCAAAAGAACTAGCACATGCAGTTCAAAAGGAAATTGCATGCTATTATTAGGCTGCAGTAGCAAAAAGCATTGATTCTATTCGCTCTTCTCAGCATATCTTCTGATACTCCCTTCTGTCCGGGGGAAAAATGGAAGTTAACATAATAATGTACTTCACATTTTAATGTATATTTCTTGGTATATTTTATACACTATTACAAAATCACTGATTTATCAAACTAATAATAAATTCTGAAAATATATGCTCTGAATACTGTCAGTGTATGTTTCAGCAATGGCTTTTGTATGATCTTGCTGTCTTTTTAAACTAACCTATTTGTTCACTCATTGTTTCACTACAATTGTAACTTCTTAAAAATCAAAAGAAATTTCTCCACTGAATCATAGCGCAAGGTAACTCAATAACAAATCATATTACACTGAACTTAGGTGGCTGGCATTGTTTTAACATGAATAGGGACCTCAGGGGAAAAGAGCACAATTAATTTGTTGATACCTTTGGCATATAATATTTAGGATGTGAGAAAGTACTGTCACAATGATACAGTTTGGGTGTACCCTGCATTCACTTGTACTGTACAGTGGAATAGACTGAGAAAGCAGATGACTTGCTGATTTCCATAAGAATGCAAAATAGGAGATGCAGAGCAATTTTTCAATCAGTAAAGAAAGCAACATAGCTTGGTATCTTCTTGAACTGTGCCCCCAGAATATTTATATGATGATGAGTACTTGTTGGATGTAGTTTGCTTATATATTTCTCTTCTAAGCTGCAATTTGATTATTTTCTTTTTAGGTTGACTTTTCTCTTTAGCTGTGCTTTAAAGACTATGGAGCATTGTTCATTTTTCAAGTAAAATCTGTATTTTCATTGCAGTTGTCAGTAGTTAAGCACAGAAATGTGATTTTTTAATGTCTTGAGCATTGAATAAAAAATGAAATTTTAAAAAGGGTGCATTGAATGTAGCACTGAACCCCAGAAATTAACCATCTGTTCCTGTAAGCTGGGGTATAAATAGAATGAGCAAGGGAAGACAAGGATGAGAGTGGGTGTAGTTGGCCTGCAGTTTCTGGAGTGAATGTTCAACTGGGTTGTTTTCCTGAATACTGTAGAAGGATGGATAGCAATAGTAATTTGTCTCAAATTCTGAGTAGAACAGATACTTGCTTTACTCTTTTCTCCCCTCCACAACCTACATTTGGAAGCAGGATGTGTTATAAGTGTTGTCAGGAATAAAACAGGAAAAAAAAAACAAGAACGAAACAGGGCACAGGTTTACTGTTGCAATATATAAGAAGGTTTGGTTTTGTTTTTGGTGTTTGTTTTTTTTTTAGTGCTTTTGATTATTTATTTTAGGATCAACAATGACTTGTACAGATGTTTTTCCTCCCCCATTAAGTTAGAATTTTCTGTATGTTAAAGCATGAGGTTGTCTGAAACCTATGTAAATAACTGTCTTGAACACTTACTAATCAGAGCAAAATTGTTTGAATTCAAGAGTTACTGTTATTTAAGATTAAACCAACCTGCTGTAAGAAAACAGACTTAGTAAACTGTATCAGTAACACAGCACATAGCTGAAGCAGATTTGTTCTGCAGTATGAGCACCATGACTATCTGAAGTCCTTACATTGCAGCATGATCATTTTCCTCTTGCAGTTGAGCATTTGGGAACTTGTTGGCCCGGTTGTCTTTGGGTTTTCCTTGTTGCAGGAATCCAGTTCTTGTTACACATACCTACTCTGCTCCTTTTTGCAGTCTGGCAGTCCTCCTGTAGCCTGAAACCTTCCATATAATATCCTAGCCCCCACCTTGATTCCTTTTTAATCTGAGCATGTTAAAACCTGGGTTGTAAAGTCTGAAGGGAAGTGATGCCAAGTGCTTGCATGGAGGAAAAGCCATTAATTGCTGTGTAATAGAAAGTCAGCTGGATTGCAAAGAAGGAAGCCTGAGAGAAATGAGAGTTTGGTGCAGTCTTACAGAATTAGTCTGATTGCCCTTATCAGGCTTGTAAGTATCTGTAGAGTATTCTAAGTAGAGATCCAGGAGCAGTCTCTGGCTTTTCGAAATGCCTAAACGTTAGTAGTCCATACCATAAGTTCTGCAGTTTCTCTCAGTGACTGCATAAATTTCACTTGTCAGAAACTGAATGTCCTTTGGGGGGGTTGAACAGCTGAGTAATGCTGTTCAGTAGAAGGTGGTTCTATCTGTTCTAAGAACTGCCATTCTGAGGGAACAAAAAGTGCAGTCATCTTCCAGTAACCTGGAATTTCTTACAGTTTAAACAAAATAGCATTTCTGTAATTTAAATGATGATGAAATTGCAAGTTCACTGAAGAAAATAAATAGAAATTAAGGTAATGTCTATCTAGGCAAGCTGTGTATACTGCTTCCTGCCTTACATGGCCCAGCTGACAAAGCTGGAATAGGGATATTCAAGGCTAAGCTTCATTTCTTAAAAACAATCCTGTGCCTTGAGGTTGTACTGTGAAAGAAGATGTAGATTTAAGCACTCTTGCTCCCTTCAGTATTCCAGATGCATTTTATTCACCTCTGCCCTTGAGGGTTTCCCTGTCTCAGCCAAGAAGGCATGTTAGCATACTTTTTGATACACTGTCAGCTGCCTAATCCTGCTTTGGAGATGCTGGTACTGCCTGGTATGACCAGGTATGATTATTGCTTGCTTCTAAAATAGAGGCAGTTAATGATTGCTTTGATGGTTGGTTGAACTGTTAACAAAATGATAATCTGTTATGATCCAGAAATTCAGCTCCTTCTTGTTGAGCCTTACAGCATGTACTTCCCAGACTTTAGTTGTATGATGTGGATTTCACTTTTCTGCTTTTTAAATTTACCATTCATGCAAAAAAAAAACAACAACAAAAAAACAAATGGAAATACATACATGCAGCATATTGACTCTTCTTTCCCACTTGAATTCAATCACTTACTCCAAAGAAAACTGATAGACCCCCTCCTCAGATGTCTAAAAAGGTTTTTGGAAGTACTGTGCCCAGCACAGCTCAATTCTCCATGTACATTTTTACTCTTGCTTGTTGCTTGAAGCTCATCTGGATAGATGGCTCTCTTGGCACCAGTACTGTACTTGCCAGCCCTAGCAACAGATAGCTTTGGTCTGATCTCTTTGCTCTTACTGTCATTTGTCTTTTCCTGACAGCCCCCTTCTGCCTTTGCTTTTCTGGATCCTCATAAGGATGAGGTACAACTCCTTGAAGAAGATTTAGGTATTCTTTAGCCAGTAAGAAGTCCCTATAGGCCATTTCTGTTAATTCTTTGTAAGATAGGGATGGTTGATCTAACAGCATTTTCTAGTTGAAAAACTAACGTGGGAGGAAGGACTCATTTGGTTTGTACTCTCTCTGCTTCTAAAAAGCAGAATTCCCATGGAAATGAAATGTGTTTATGCAGGAAAGGTTTGGGTAAGCTGTTGACTGATAGACCTGCTTGGCAGAAGTGGAGTGTATGTTACCAGGTACTTTTTTGTCTTTCTTTCCCATCCTTATGATCTTTCTGATGCTTTCTGTTACTAGCTGAACTTACCTAACTTGAATTTGCCCCAACATTGGCACATACCGTGGTCTTTTTACTTTGTTCCTCTGCCATCTGTCTCTTCCATAATTCTCTGTTACCAGATTTATCATTATTCATTTGCAGCATTGAATCTCTCAAAAGCAGAAGAACCTGCTTCTCAACCTGAGCTTTATGAATATATTGAATTATTTGTCTCATTCCTGTGAATTAGAAACTAAGTACAGTGAATCAATTTATGTACTAGAATAAGTACTCATGCAAGCGCTAGTGGAGATGAGGACGTGTCAGGTGTTTCCTGTTGTGTAGGTAGGTGAATGCTGATGGTATGGCAGTAGAGGTGGAACCTTTGCACCAACGTTGTGTTACATGTCGTTGCTGTGTGACAGATGGCTGCAGGGGGGCAGTCTGATGGAGTGGTGTCTGACATGCAAGTGTGCCTGATGCAAAGGTGTGTCACTGATTTCCTCCATGTGGAAAAAATGGCACCCATTGACATTCATCAACACTTCCTGAATGTTTATGGAAACCAGTAAGTCTCTGCAAGTGAGGCAGTGGGTGCTGTGTTTCAGCAGTAGCAGCAGTGGCTCATCTCCACTGGTACAAGCACAGCAAGCAGATCTTGTTCATTGCTGGCAAAAATTCATAACTGGTGGTAACTGTGTTGACCTCTCTGTAAGTAGTGTTAGTGTGTTCTTTGTATCTCTTGTAGTTTCTATGGAAATAAATAGGTCAGAGTGACCTATGTAAGTGTTCATCTTATTAAAAATTGTGTAACTTGTTTAAGGTGCTCATTAGAATTATTTTCTTTTTTTCTTTCCTTTCCCAACCCAAGAATTTGTCCCTTTGTACAGCAGCTCTAATGTACATCTTGAGTAGGGATCGTTTGAACATGGATCTAGACAGAGCTAGTTTAGATCTGATGATACGGCTGTTGGAATTGGAACAAGATGCTTCTTCTGCCAAGCTGCTGAATGAGAAAGACATGAATAAAATTAAGGAGAAGATTCGGAGACTGTGTGAAACTGTTCACAATAAACATCTTGATCTCGAAAACATCACGGTGGGTATCATGCTTTTGTTTGGAAACCTTGACAGTAGTGAAATGCTTAATAAAATGGAATTGATAAGCACCAACCTTCATTTCCTATCTCATAACTCACAAGTCATGACGCTATCGAATTTCTCTGTATATGTGATTGTACTGCAAGTATCTTCTGAATTTAAAATTTCCTTTATGGAAGATTTTTAGAAGGATAAAGTTGTTCAGCTGTGCGATTCACTGTTGGCTGTTGGTAGAAGTGTTGTTCGTTACAGGTAGCTATTAGAAACCAGTAAGATTTGAAATATTTATGTTTCAGGATTACATTTAGTTTATTTGACTTTCTTTGCTTAGATGTTCATTTGTGTGCATGTACATACAGTAGGGTTGTAACGTGAGAGTAGGAGTGTTGTGTGCTAAACTGAAAACGTGGTGCAAGTACCTGCATTTAAATGTAAATAAGCAGAGCTGTCTTTCAGAAACCAGTTTCTCTCTGCTGGAAGTGCAGTGGCAGATGTATCGATAAGCTTAAGTTTAGATGAGGGCTGTTTGTTTTATGCTTCCTTTCTCAAAGCTACTGTTGCTTTATGTATCTTTAGCTTGTGCAGAGCGAGCACATTTTTGTCTAAAACTAAATTTGACCATGATTTGATGCTAGTGTCAAGCTAGTCTGAAAAATAAAATGTAAGTTGCAAGTCTTTTTGAAAGAGCATCTTTAAAGAATGGGTAACAAATTGACTGGATGTGTGGTCAGAGAGGCACAAATTACTGATGTTTTCTTGTTTTCACTCTATTTCAGTATAACAGATGTTAGTAAATCTTCATGTCTTCTTGTAAGTTGTTTAATGTTTCAGAGTTTCTTACTGGGTTTTTGTTATTTTTCATCTGACACCTACATTGATGAGAAGTCTCTAATCTGTTGATTACGAAGAGAACATTCCAGAGCTTCATCTCTGTAACAGACATTTCAACTCTTGTTAACCTTAAGATTGTATTCTATTTTATGGTAGTTTAAAAGATACTCTGCATTGGTGAACTGGCATTTTCCTTTGTAGTTCTGGTGACCTACTTTTGTCCTTAAGTTCTAGGAATTTCTTTGTCCTTTTAGCACCCCATCACCCACTCCAAATTCTAGCTGTGGAACAGATAGCTGAATTGATATCAAAAGTCGGTATTATGTAGTGTTAAGAGGAGTGGAGATTTAAGGGAGGAAGGGTAATCTTGTTATAATTCTTAACCTTGGTAAGTGATTTATGTTGACAAATGAGAATTGTTCCAGTATTTAATTTTTAGCCTTATTTCCTATAAACTCACAAAATATATAGGCAGGGAACTCAGTGATTTTTTTGGCCTTCAGAATTGGCAAAGGCAGAATGAGATTTGAGTTGATTTTCTCTGCATTCAGCTTGCTCTGATAATTCATGTGATACAATCTTAAGATAGCAAGGCAGAACGAACTGTGCTTTCAAGGTGATGATTAGCAAGGAATTGGTATGAACAGTGTCTTACCCTGGAGAAGACTCACACAGTGCATGATCTGCTAGATCTTCTGCATTATAAAATGCAAGACAGCTCCATTTATCAGTCATGGAACAGCTGCTCACAGGTTCGTGATTAATAAAGCATGTAGCAGTGCAGGCCACTGTTTTCTGTTAAACTTTTCTCATATTCATAATCAGAGCTGGCCTGAGTTTTAAAAGGGAGAGGATGTATGAAGAGGAACTCTGTCCTGCAAGAAAATTGTCCATGAATAAAGAAAAATATTATTAAAAAATTCAATTGTTTTTTCTCCTGCAACATCTTTATTTTTTAAAATCATATTGAGCTGTTGTTGTAAATGTGTTAAACGCTGTAGTGCCTCACAGATGGAAACTGGTTCCCTCCCTGCTGCACCATCTAGAAGTAGACTGTACAGTGTTTAGAGAATATTTGCAAGCCAAATGATGTGAATAGATTCTTTGCCAATTTGTGATGGTAGCAGTGGTAAGTTGAGACAATCATGAATTTCATGCGTAGAAGATAAATTATTTTCAAATGAACCACTGTCATGAGATATTATAAGTAATCTCCATTTTGTACCAGATGACAGACAGGCAGAAAATGCAAACAAAAAATGCAGATCTTCTTGAGTTACAGAAAAGATCCTTTTCTAACTTGGACGTAACCACTGAAAAACAGAAGGATTGCAACAGATGTTTTGATAGCTGCAGTTTGTGCATTACCAGCTACAATTAGATTGTTGAATCTAATTTGACCAATACAGCCCCACCCGTATCTTTATGCAGAACATGTCTGTGTGTTTACCACTGGAAATGAGGTTGGGCTAATTTTTGAGTACTCAAATGTATGCAGAGGACTCAGCTTTCCAGGCTGCTCTCAACATTGAAAAATAGAAAGCCAGAAACTGAAAAGGAATTTTCTGTGAATTGAATTTATTCTGGTTTTTTGTTGTTGTTGTTTTGTTTTGTTTCTGGTGTAGCAGATCAAACCTAAAGAACTTAGCCTTCCTGTTAGAGAAGGGCAGTTTGCTTTTGGTCAGTGTCCAGTGTATCTGATGCTTGCAGGTAGATCTTATCTGTAAATAAACCATCCACAGTGAGTTCTCTTTTCAGCTGGTGAGATGTTACTGTGAGGGGACATACATAAAACTGAACAGAATAAATGACTGCTCAAAAGGAAGAGTTAAGATTTGAATAATTAAAACACACATGAAAATAATCCTTGTCCTTATGGCTGCTGGCATAAGGCAGTCAGCTGTTACCTGAGTGCTGAAACAGCTGCAGGAGTAATGGCCTGTTGTTGTTGTTTCCTCTGTGATGGAGAATTAAAAAGCTGCTGACTCAGTGAGAAATGACCTATAGTAGATTTGCTGCTGCCTGTGCTCTCCCCCCACAGCACCTTCTTGGCCCAAGGGTGCTTCCATTTACATTGCTGCAGTGCACTCACTAACTGCAGGGCCACCAGTGACTGTGTGCTGCAGAGGTTGCTTCTAAAAAATAAAAATAAAATAAAAAAGCTGAGAACTTGAGTGGGCAGCTTTTCTTTATCAGTGTAGATCTTCAGCTTCTCCTTGGAAATCACTACTCTGAAAGCAAGGAAAGCAGCTGAAGCTATCAGGGTTGGTGAGAAGAATCATGCAAATAATGATCTTGGCTTTCAAAGATAGCAAGTGAGTCCTGTTATTCAGTCCTGTTATTCCTGTTACCCAGGAAGTGCTGAGGCCTGCAGTGGTGTCCTGGAGCATGCTGCACAGCTCAGTGTGAGCACAGCCCTCCTCAGAAGCATTACAAATCAGACATGTCAGGGAAGGAAGATAATTTGAAAGTAGCTAAATTCAGTTCGCTTTAAGGAAGCCTTACAGCTTTTTCTCTAGGTGTTCATGGCTGAATTTGTGGCACGTGAAATGGTTAGGTGTGTAGTAGCCCAGATTTACCTGTGTGGTTGTTTTTGGTTTGTTTTATTTCTTTTCAGATTACAGAAGTTGACATAGTTCTTTGTAAGTGTAAATCTTATGTGTATGTCTAATATGTGTGTAGTATCTATTATTATTATCATTTGCCTTTATAGAAGCCTTTCGAAAGTCAACTTAAATAGTAATGTCTTCATAAATGGGGGGGAGGTTGGTTAATAAACCTTGCAGAGGATTAACTAAGGTAACAACCTTAATCTGTTCAACTGCAGTCTGCAGGAGACAGAGTTATCTTCTGTGCTGTTGAATTTAAATCTGTGTTCCTCCTAGAGAAAAGAATTCACTAAATAAAATAAGATACTTTTATCAATATTTTAGATTAATTGTTGCCATCAGTGCATTTAAAATAAAACCACGCATGCAAAAAGCCTCCATAAGAAACAAATGAATTCTCCAAGCAGCAAAGGCATTCTCTGTGGGAGTAACAGAAGTAATAAGCAGGGTTTTTTGCTGTCTGGCTAGAATTGCAAAGACATCTTTTTTCATCAGTAGCAAGTCCTTTTAAAAAAAATAAAAAGAGAACCCCTTTCTGTCTGTTTTTGCTCCCTCTGGTGGTTTTTCTGCTCAGAACCTCTGACTTCGCTTCAATGGCTTTTCTATGAAGTGTATTTATATGATCTGCTATATTGGCTACAGCTGCATGTGATGATTTCACTAATTCTGGAATGTGACTCTTTCAGACCGGGCATCTGGCAATGGAGACGCTACTGTCTCTCACCTCAAAGCGAGCTGGGGACTGGTTTAAAGAAGAACTGCGACTCCTAGGTGGTCTTGATCATATTGTAGATAAAGGTATGCTGGTGATCCTGCTTTGGTGGTGAGGGAAAATTAGTAAAAGATGTTTGCTTTTCTTAATATCCATTTGCTGTTGTTAAGAATTTGGAAAAGTCAATTCTAAAAACACCCAATTCTGTGTCATGTTATTGGAAAGCATTAATGGCTTTAATCTCTTCTTTGCGGGATTGAAAGTAGCTTTAAGGTTAAACAATGTGGATAATGTTGTCTGCAGTGTAAGACTAAAAATGGATTAAGTTTAGGGTACAGATAATTGTTACATGCATCATCTGTGTGCAACATACTCCACGGTAAGTGTTGTCATTATCTGCCTTAGGGTTTTATAGCATTGTTTTCAGGCCTGGTAATGTGTGGTTTTCTGATATGGTTTGGTTTTGAGTTTTGGTTGTTCTTACTGAAGGACAGGAAAGTAGACTTCTTAAAAATGAATTCCTGAGCATTTTGGTTTTAAGTAAGCACAGGGGTAGGCAAAGGAAGAGTTGAAGAGATGAGCACTCAGCTTGCACATGGCTTCACCCTTGGGAAAGTGTAGGGAGAATGTGTTGTATTATTTTCTTCCCCTCTTCTACAGAACAGTGCATTTTTAAGAGGTGTAGGTGTATTTCTGGTTAAGAAACATAATCCTGTGCTGTATTACATCATCTTTGTCATTAGAAAATAAAATGTACCTGGAAATATAAAATTTTGAAATGCTGATAACATCTTCAGGGGTGTTTCTTAGTATTACAGTTGTGTAAAGCGTAACACAAGGTTGATGTCAACACCCTGAACAGTTAATAAACCGTAAAAATTTAAAATATTTGGGTAATTTTTATGCACAGCTTTTGAAGCTTCATCTCAATAGTGGAAAATCTTGTTTTTTTCTTTAGTTAAAGAATGTGTGGATCACCTTAGCAGTGATGAAAATGAAGAGAAATTAGTTGCTTCCTTATGGGGTGCAGAAAGATGTTTACGGGTCTTAGAAAGTGTAAGTATGAGTAAATGCATTGCATTCTTGACAAACATTTTCTCCATCAGGCCTTTTCAGCATGATGTTCCTTGGATATAGTTACATAAGTAGCAATATAATGCTTTTCTGTTTGGGATTTTGTTGTTGTTGCTGTTTTTTAATAAAAGAAAACTACTAACAGAAATGTTGGAACGTTTATCAGTGTCCCTGGATTGCTTGTTGAAAATCTTATCATTCTTTATAAAAATACAATATTGGGTATTGCAGATGTGCTGTTCTTAAGAAAGCTGAATGTAATTGGATGCTTTTTCTGAAGTTCCTTACGAAATTAAAACTTTCTGTTCAGGTTTATTGTTTTCTTGGCATGAGTTTGCATTTATAGGGTGTCTAGTAATACCACATAAGAATTGTGTTTTCTTTAGAGTAACAAATTGATGTGTATTACAAGGATTACTGTATTCAAAGATGAGCTAACTGCCTAGAAGATAACTAGTCATGTAGTGAGTTGATCATGGATATTGAGGTAGTAAATGTTTTTCAGTGAAAGCTCTGAAAAGAATTAAAATAATTCTATAGAGCTTAATTGACAATAAATGTCAATTGTGATACGGTAGGCAAACAGAAGAAGTGTTGTGATGTTTTCAAATTACTCATTGCACATCATAAAATGACATTCAGGTTCAAAGCGCAGGTCAGCAACCTTAAACCTGAGGGCAAATAGCTACTGTGGCTTTTTCCTTGCTAAAATAGCAACGTAAACGTAAAAGTACTGTAATAGCAAACTAAAAACTGAGAAAGATGAGCAAATATAAGGGTTACTACTTAAAAGTTATGGAACTTATCTCTTTACTTGAATCTTGAGAAATTTTCAGATTCAATCTCTGGTTTTATATTCAATGGATGGAATTGCTAAGTACAGTAGAGAGGCTTGCTTAGTAGCAGAATATTCATATACGAATTTGAGGATGGCTTTTGTATAATAGGGTCTTTATGAATTTGGGAAAGAAGACAAAAATCAGCATAACAGACAATGCAGGTAAAGTAGTAGAACATCTACTGTTTCTGTAAATTGATTCTGTGTGCCAGTCAGGAGAGTCAAGGGAAAACTCGTAGATGCATAATAAGCTCTCAGAAGTGGAGCTGACATCCAGTTTTGAATAACAAAATATTTGCATGTGTGCATGCCCAAATGGGGACTGCAGAATCCCAGGATATAGAATCAGGGTTCTGCTATGGCAGAGCATCTTGCCACAGTGTTTCTGTCTGCCATGTGTCTAAGAATATATTCAATGTAATGATCTTGTGGTATTTATTAGCTGGAAACTCCAAGGAAATACTGGTACAATATACCAACATGTTGGTAAGTGGAAGTTTATGCTGGATAATAACTGTGAAACATGGAACTAAGTAAACTGGGTATGATGGAAGGGAATGTTACTTTCAAGGAAAAGAAGAATGCCATGTTTAATATAACTTTATCCTATTTTCAGGTAACTGTGCATAATCCAGAAAATCAGAGCTACCTGATAGCATACAAAGACTCACAACTCATAGTCTCCTCAGCTAAGTAAGTTGTAAAAAAAACAAATAAAAAACATTTTATCACAGCTCTGAGCATGATACGAATGAATGTTACATTAACAGAAAAATTATAGGGGGAAAATATTTAACTCATATTGTCATGGTTTTACGTTTTTTTGGTTTTCATTAAGTAATGTTAAAATAAGTTGTTAAAATTATTTTAGATGAGGGTGTCACCAACTTCTTGAGTACTAACAACAGGTAGTGCTGTTATTGCTGGTTCTATTAAAGTTGCAAACTGGATTAAGCTCTTTCAGTGCTAAGATGAACACAGAAGGGAGCAGTTGGAAAGCTGCTTTTATTTATAGTATTTTATTATGCTTAAGTGTTTACTGAAACAAAGCAGAATAGGCAGTTGATGGAGTAACTAAGTACAGAGGAATTCTGTACTGACCTGTACTCCCTAGGCCACCTGTCAGTTGGGATGAAGTCTTTGTTGACTGGCAGAGATTGCATCCCTCTTGCACTGCCTCGGTGGTTCATGAGAATGCAAGTTGTGCTGAAAACTCTGCAGGCTTCACTGGAAAAAGAATGTCATGACTGTAGGCCAGATGCTTTGGCCAGTGTATGTTTCTGATATCTTAATTTTGTCTGTAATTGATATTGATGTTGTCACTTCAATGTCAAATGAATGTAATGCAGTAGACTCATAGAATCATTAAGATTGGAAATTACCTTTAAGGTCATCTAGTCCAACTGCCGACCCATTGCTACCACACCTACTAAATCATGTCCCTCACAGAACAAGCTTTAAAACCAATAAAGTTTGGGTCTCAGACAGCTAAAAATATTCACAGACTTCTAAACATTTGTATGTAGAAGTGAATGCACCATGACACTAGATCTTCCTGGGTTGAAAAACTGCTGGTTAGTTTTGCTTTTTTAAAAAATCAACTATTTTAGCTTGTGACTGGTCCAGTGTTGCTATGAGATAAAGGTTTCTCCTACTGGAAAATAATGTAATCTATTTGTTTGTTTGTTTATTTATTATAGAATAGTGGTAGCTCTCTGTGAGGACAGGACAAGAGAACAGTTAGATAACTGTCAAAATGGTCAGAGGATGTGAGAGGCTCTGTTCATAGGGAGAAGAGATGCCTCCTTTAAGACCATGTGATGAAGCTGGAAAGAAAAATGTACTTCTGCTCTTGAAATCTCAATCTGATGAAGCTTTAAGCAACAAAGCTTTCATGTTTTTTATTTTCATAATTTCACTTAAGCTTATAAACAGTTTTGTAGGTGTGCAGTTGATCATTTCTCCCTGCACACTTGAATAAAAATAAGATCTGCTTAAGTTCTATATTTGTAGTTTTCCTGATGAAATAAGTATGAGATGAAACATTCTGTATGTTGTTCAGGTAATTTTGTTCTGTATCTTCTCTTTGCAGAGCATTGCAGCATTGTGAGGAATTAATCCAGAGATATAATCGTGCTGAAGACAGTATCTGTTTGCCAGACAATAAGCCTCTGCCTCACCAGAATGTAACTAACCATGTGGGTAAAGCAGTGGAAGACTGCATGAGGGCCATCATTGGTGTCTTGCTCAACCTAACAAATGATAACGGTAAAGCAAATAAATTCAGATTCTGTTACAGCATCAGATAGTATATTAATGTAAACCCTTTTCTTATGTATGCATGGTAGGTGCTTGCTTTACAGTATTAAGTTACTTATTTTTGAGAACGGGATGAGTAAATGCAAGTATTAAGTGTTAGCAAGATCTTGGCTTTGGCCAAGAGGGTACAGCTCATCTAGGAAGGCCAAAGGTTGTATCCATCTGCTTACAGTGATGGAAAATCAGTATTTTCAAAATTGAGCCTTGAAACTCTTTCTGTTTACAGAATGGGGTAGTACAAAAACAGGTGAACAAGATGGTCTGATAGGCACGGCTATGAATTGTGTGCTTCATGTTCCAAAGTTCCTACCTCAAGAACAGAGATTTGATATTCGGGTGCTGGTAAGCTCTTGTGCTTGTTACATTAACATAAGATGTTTTGTTCCTCCAGTTCCAGCTTAAGGAGCTGGCTGTGCAGTCTCCATTGACTGTATATTTATAGAGGTTCTTACAGAAGGTTTCTGTAAAGTCCAGGGAAAAGCTGCTGAAGGATTTGATGATTGAGCCGTAACTATTTTCTATGTGTTTTATAGGAAAAGTGGATGAATTGGGAGATCTAGATTAATAAGTTTGTGTATTATCTCATTTTCAAATGTCTTTTCAGTTTTCAAAACACTATACTAGTTATTTTTATGGATACAAATTTGTCTGACTTACTTCAGTATGCATAAAATAGGTCTGTGTGTCCTAAATAATAACACTGAAACTATGTATGTGAAGGACCTTTTAAGAATACAAGCTGAAAGTTGGACACCTGAATCCTTAAGCAAGAAAACATGATTTCACCTTTAAGAACATGTAGAATGATTATGGTTCAGAATTGGAAGATCTGGAACTTGTATGCATGATTCCTATTTTTGCCTCATGTTTCTCTAAATCCTGATCCCTCTATCAGACTTTTATAAAGGTGTGCTAGTAAGACATGCATACTCAGAGAGATGAAAGCCTAAAGAAGACATTTATCTGAATGGACATTCTGCTAGACTTTATTTCATGTGTGACTATACGATTCTTTCAGGGACTGGGTCTGCTGATCAATCTAGTAGAATACAGTGCTCGGAACAGGCACTGTCTTGTCAATATGGAAACATCATGTTCTTTTGACTCATTCTGTACGGGAGAAGGAGACGATAGCCTAAAGATAACTGGACAGATTGATGCTGTTCAGGCTTTAGTGCAGGTAAGAAATGACCCAAGAATGTGTTATTCCTGTAATTTTTAGTATCAGAAATTCAAGGAAGGAGGAAGAACTTAGCAGTGGAGAATTTTGCCAGAATTTTATTCTGTTAAGCATGCTGGGAATGTTAAACAGCATAGAAGGGAAGAGGGGTGCTGCTCATAACTTGGATTTTTCAGTACTATCCTTTGCAGAAACAGCTTTCTTGGTAAAAGGTGGTGGTGTTTTCTATGGACAGAAAATCCAGAAGCTGCTCTGTTACGCTGCTCTTTCATGTTTGTATAGGGTTTATTTCTTGTTGTGCTTTTAAACAGCTGTGAAAATTGAAAGTTGCTTATGTTATCTACTTTGCTACCATAGATTTTTCTAAGTGCTATCTTTAAGGGAGTTTCAGATCATTTTTCAAAATCACGCTGTATCATTTTTTCTAATAAGAGCAATAAATATGAATGTAACAAACATGGATGTGAAACAGCATTCTTAAATGTTGTATTGACTAACTTGTTAAAATATAAATCAACCAGTGTGAGTAAGTTCCAATCTGCTAACTAAAATAAAAGGAAATAAGAATTTTGATTTACAACCTTGTTACCAAATGGAGATAAGTTTATAGATGCTGTTAGCAGTTGTTCTGTTTAATCATGTGAAATAACTGCCCAGCAGCACACAAAAAAAAGATCAGTAATCGAAATGTTAGTATTAAATATCTTAATGTATGCAGCTCTGCAAAGTCATATGTAGGATTGATGGTTATATGGTGTGGGAAGTAGTTCACAAGATATAAGTGCAAAGTATGAGAGCACCTTGAGTTACATTCATCTTAAAATGGCTCGAGTCATTTTATATTACTTTAAAATTCCTGCTTTTTACTTATCTGGCAATTTTTAGTCTTCAAGCTGCATCTCAAAGAATATGATTAAGCATTTATGGCAGCCAAGAGAAGCCTGGCAATTGGTTCAACGCTGGGGAGGGTGGGAAGTCTTTTCTGCAGAGCACAGCATTAGTGTGATAAATCAGATTATCCTTTGAAGAAGAAAAGGCTATTGCAAAGAATAGTATTGAAGGCTAACTGTATTAGAGGGGTAAATTGTGAAGGGGAAGTAAACTTTCAAGTTAATTCAGTGTGTTTAGGGTTTAATTTATAATAGAAATTCTTCTGAAATTTTCCCTATCAGCTATTTCTTGAGCGTGAGAGAGCTGCACAGCTGGCTGAGAGCCAGACAGATAAACTGATTAAAGAAGCTCCTACTGCTCAGCATGATAAGAGTGGAGAGTGGCAAGAAACAAGTGGGGAGATACAGTGGGTCTCCACAGAAAAGTCAGACAGTACTGAAGAGAAAGATAAGAAGGAAGAAGACGATGAAGAACTTGATCTTAATAAAGGTATGTTGTGCAGTTTTGATGAGCTCAGGAATGGTAAGGAACTGTTTTGGCATAAATTCCTAATTTATCTTCTACTTCCTATCTGCGGTCCACTGGGTTGAGATTTCAGCATATTCTCTTGTGAAACTGGAGCATGAGTGGGAGCAGTTGAGAGATGAAGCACGAGAAATAGAAAAAAACGATGCTACTTGTTACTTCATAGAACCTTCTGTCAGGCCCTTTTTTAAAACAACAGAAGCAAAACAAACTCTGCAGGGTGGTGGTATTTTTGAGACATTCTGTGTAAGAAACCTTCTAAATGGCATTTTGCTAGGTGGTTCTGGTAGAATGGTATCTCATTCTCCAGCTTTCCTTTGTACGCTTCTTCCTTTCTTCAGTGCTATTTGTGGCTCCCCCCCCTCCCCAGAAATGCTGGGCCATTAAAAAGTGTTATATCTGTTATCCATAATACAAAAACCTTTCTTTTTTTTGTAGAAATCTTACTGGTTTATAGCATTACAGGAAGCATAATTGTATTTTGTTGTGTTAAACATACAGTTTGTACACTGCAGTAGTAAATGTACAGTGTAATGAATTGAAGGGGAATAAGCACTGTTTTTTCTGTCGAAGAATGTGTGTTGCTAAGTTAGGTAGTAAGGAATTTGATTCTTGCTGCTGTAGTCTCAGAGCAAAAAGTCATTTTGTTTGAGAAAATAGAATTCTGGAAAGTGATAATGAAAGATTGTATTTAAAGCAGTAAAAGATACCAGCTGCTTAGAGGATACAATACACTGACTTGTCTCTTTTTACAGCTCTTCAGCATGCTGGGAAGCACATGGAAGACTGCATTGTGGCCTCATACACAGCATTGCTTCTAGGCTGTCTCTGCCAAGAGAGTCCAGTAAGGAAATAAGTCAATAACTCACTCTTAACTCCAGTAGATTTTTTAATGAAGTAATAATTTGCATTACTGAAATGGATTCATTGAATTAGGGTTCAGCTAGTACATTTATTCAGCTATATTGATGTATATAGTTCTGTGGAAAGTTGCCAGAGGTATTCCATCCAAAACAAATCATCTGAGCATCAGTATGTTTATCAAAGGAGACTGGATTTGAGTATTTAATCTTTTGTACCTCTCTCTCATTTGTTGTTAGTCTTAGACCACAAATGAGCTTTGGAAAAGCAAATTGGCTTGCCTGCAACTTTTCTAACTATGAAAGCTTGCTTTGTTTTTCAGCAGTTTCACAAAGCAAGTTAATGTTGTCTTGTTAGTTTTTTCATCCTAGTTAGTTTTTTCATCATTTCATCCTGATTTTTATTTCCAGTAAAGTTGTATAAGGCTGTGTAGGTCCACAAAAGCTGGAGATGTTTGTTTCAGACTGGAAATACATACAGAAAGTTGAAGTTAATGCTTAAGTATTAAGTGACTGAAAATTTCAAACTCTGGTGTCAGATACACATTCAAATGAAAATGAGGTTCAGACCTGCCTTCCAGGTAGTTTCAATTTATGGGATGGCAGAAATGTTTTTCAGCAGGTTATACTGTAAATTTTATTTGATTCTTAATTACCTTCATGTAATCCTAGTGTATAGATTAATACTGATGTTAAGTGTTGAGAATTATTTAACTTATTAATTGTAAAGGGATCTTCTCTGTATGTCAGGAGAATAACCCAGTCACCTTTTTTTTGTTTCAGTTCTTGGTAACCTTGTTAGGCCACAGGGAGCTTTAATTGAGAAAAGATTGCAGGAATTGTATCCTAGAAATAAACACCATAAACATAAAGAGCCTTGAGAGCCTTGAATCACAGAGATGATAGCACAGTGCCATCTTAATTATAACTACATTTGTCTTGCTGTTTCTCACATACAGAGTAACGTGGCTCTCAGTGTTGGAAAAATATTTCCCGATTTAAACTAGTTATATTTTTCCTAGATCAACGTGACTACTGTGAGGGAATACTTACCTGAAGGAGATTTCTCAATAATGACTGAAATGCTCAAAAAATTTCTCAGTTTTATGAATCTTACTGTAAGTAATACATATTTTAAATTTATGAAAATAGAGATCTTTGTAGGTTTGTCATTTGCTATAATAGCCCATAAATTTTTAGAAGCTTTAGAAGAGCTTGGGGTCATTTTCTGTGTATGCAAATATTGAAGACCTGTTTCTGTTATTTATTTGTTTATCGTACTAATTAGGAGCTACTTTTATTCCACTTGAATGTTACTAATCAGGAGAATGTTTGAGTCCTCTTTCTGAACCTAATTGTTTTTACTGATATGTCTGAGTCCTAAAATTCTGAAACAAACATAGCCCTAAAATGTTTTCAAGTGGTACTGTATAAATGCTTACTTGGTACTTTGTTTTCTGTCACGTTTTCCAGTGTGCTGTTGGAACAACAGGCCAGAAATCCATCTCTAGGGTGATTGAATACTTGGAACACTGCTAGATACTTAACTTCTGCTGCAAGCACTCTAATGCTGGAGCTACCCTTAGACAAAAGAAGTCATGAAAGAAGTCCTTGAAGGATATACCAAGAGCATTCATCTATGTCATTCGTGTTCGGATTTTTAAGGCTACCTGGTCTCTTAACCATGCATTCAGCATTTTCTAAAAGACAGTTACTACATCAATCTGCAACTATCAAAAATGAGGGGAAAAAGGTTCTGAGGAAAGTAAATAAAGAAACCATGCTGTTTATGATGCAGTGCAGTATTTAAATATTTTTGGCAGGGTTTATCCTCCCTATCTTTTTTCTTGCTTTGTTCGTGACCAGTTTCAAGGGGAAAACTTGCTGCTGATAGTGCAACTGCTGTTTACTGTTGAGCCACTGTTTCATGCCAGCCAGGTGCAAAGGCAGCTTAGCTACTGAGGTATCAAATGTTCTAATAAAGAAGTTCTGGACAGCAGCACCGCTCCTATTTGAGTTTAATTTGCTCTTGCTTTTTTATTACTAGATTATTCCAAAATCGTAAAATATAAATTTTTAAATACTTTTGTGATTTTAACTACTGTCTATATTTAAAATTTGTTGGAATCCAAAGAGGTGAGGATTGGATAGTTTATTTTTTATACTGTTTTGATTGAAATTAGGTTGTTGAACTATTTCTCAGTTCTAAAACTGTCATGGCCCATGTACTGTAAACTGATAAGACCATAACACTTTGTAATTCCGAGATGCATGCAAACCCATAAATACATAAAGCCATTTGAGAGGGTATGTTATCCACAAAAGAAATAAAAATTGTGCCCTGTTTAAGGAACAAAAAAAATTGGGGGGGTGGGGTGGGGGATGGGAGGAAAGTTATTCAGTCCCAGGGCAGTTTACACTTCTAATAAGCAAAAACTTTGAAATGCTGTTTAGATTTGTTTCAAGGAAGCGCTCAAGATGTATTTTATAATGCTTGATACAAAGAATTTGGATGTTGTAGGGGGAAGAATTTTGAAGAGGCTAAAACACCAATGGGGATTCATGTTTCCAGCTGACATAATCTTTCTATTTCATCCTTCTGTAGTATGTCAAAGTTTAAATGCATACAACACAAAGCCTTAAATTGCTGATATAGCTAAGATTTTGTTCAGTCTGAGGTCTAGTTCACAGCAAAGCATTGTGTTTGAAGACTTAAATGGAACAAGAAATCCCAGAAAATACATTACTTCTTTCTTTAATATTTTTTTCTTGCACTCGTTATTCAGACCAACAGAATTGGTAATTATTTTTATTAAGCTGGTCTTGAATATTTGCAGACTGTTCTGAGATCTGCTTCATCACATTTTTAAATACCTGTATAGATAGTTAAATCATGTTATTCCATTGAATTTGTAAAACTTGAAGCCATAAAAATATTAGTTCTATGTATAATGAGGGGGAAGTAACAGGAAATCTAACCTGCTTTTAGATCTTGTTATCTCCGTGTATAAAGTTACAAACTTGTGCTTTTGTATCAGTGCCAGCTGTAAATTTTTTACATACAGTGGCTGCCTTCTATGTCTTCCTATTTTTGATAATGCAGATTGTTGAGAATTCTGTAAGGAAGTAACTGATTAGCGGCAAAGTTCCTATGTTGGTCATACTTTTTGCGTTTTCTCTCATCACCTTCTAAAACTTAGCATATCAGTGTAACTCAGAAAAGTTTTTGAGGTTGTGTTCCCTTTGCTTAAAAACAAAACTGAACCTGAACAACTCAGTATTGAGAGACACAAGCTGTATGTAAACCATCTGTATGAAGAGGAAGCTATTGAATATTTGTCTGCCTATCCTCCTGATTTAAGACCTTTTCATTTGAAGTGGGATTTCAAAATGATTATAGAGCTTCTGTGGGGCAATGGCAAGAGACGATGCAGATGTGATGAAGGGGAAATCAGGGACAACTACCTTTCTTTGTTACACTGGTAATTGTTTGGGAATTGGTTTATACCTCAGTGTTTAACAGTTTTTTTTTAATGTAACTAATTGTCAAGCACTGACAAATGCAGATTTTTTTTTTCTTTGAGGGTGGGGGGAGAAATCACCCTGTGAGCTGCAGTGCATTTTTGTGTGTTAGACCCTCAAATAACTCTGCATTAAAGGGTACTTGAGGCCAACTTGCAAATTAAAGTTTTAAAGTAACTTTTTTTCCATTGTAAATATTTGTGTAAATAATCTCAATTGGAAATTAGAACAGTAGAGTACTTTTCTGAATCCAATCCTATTTTTATTTTATACAGTATTTCTCAGCTGTGATCTTTGGAGCAAAAGCCAACGGCAGGAAAAATAGTTTGTACCAGTTTCATGAAGTATGTCTTTGGGTTTTTGTAAATAATTTTAACTCAAATAAAATTGCTACTTTCAATACATATCTTGTCTTTTAACATGTAATAAAGCACTCCCCCGAGTGACTGCAGAAAGAAGGCAGCGTCAGGTAAATTGTCAAATGAAAAACATGCAATAAGTAGAGGAGTGCACTGTTTTACATTGGTGTGATGGGATGACAGAATTCAGTGCCTGGACCCCCACGCTATGATTTATTGAACCAGCCGAGCTTGAACTGTTCTGGAGAAGATGTACTGAATCTTGATGCATTTCTGGAGGTCTCCACACAAGTTGCTATTGATCTTTCAGCTGAGGGGAAGTGGTAGTTTGAAGAGCTGTAATTAGAGTAACAAGAATGTAGAGAAATCAAGCAGGTCTTGTTATAGTGATACTTTTTACATTATGGAGGATGTAAATGGCTCTTTTCTTCAGCAGGAAAAAAGTTAAATTGAGAGTTGTACATCAACATGAACAATGCTTTAATTTGTTCAGGATGGAATTTTTTCTATGGATTTTTTTAACTGATCCAACCAGATACAAGAGCAATATGCAGAAAGTCACGAGCTGTATGAAAGACGATTTAAATTTGTCTGTCATCTCATTGCCACTGATAATGAGCATCAGCATAATGGAACTTTATTTCTGTGCTGTAAAGGAATCCTGCTGGAGGTTAAGATCTGGAACAGGATGTTAATAGAATGTGGCACTGTTAATGGTAAATACAGCTTTATGTAGGCAAGTGTTAAAAAAAAAAACAAACAAAAACTGTAACCTCTAGTGAAATAAATACTTCCTCTAGGTTTGTCACTGGGTATGTAATGGAGACATTATATGTGGGCACTTTGAGAAGGCATTGGCTGAAGCCTCTATAATTTTGAGAGTAATCTGTTCACATAGATTATTTTGCTTTGTAAAAGACTGTTGTAAAATGCATGATCTCTGCATAATAACTAAGGCTGGCATGATCTGTACAGCACTGATTTATAGTAAGCTTAATGTAAAAGCAGGTTATAGTGCTGGAGATAATTTCTCAAGCTGGCCTAATGGAGTTGGTTTTGTGCTGGCAGCAGATTGGTTCTCATTAGAAGATTGGACAGTGATCACAAAGGTATCAAAGCTTTGTTCTTGTTCTTGAGCTGAGCACCTGTGCCAAATGCACAGCTGGAATACTGTGGTTCTACAGAGCTGTGTTGTTGCTTTATGGCTGCTTCAGCGTAGACAAACGATGGTGGGACCTGCCATAGGCTATTCTAACAGGCTGTTTTGCCATTGATGATGTTTTCATTCTCAAATACTTCAATGAATTGATAATATATATTTTTGGTATCGGATGCTCCAGCAAGTATTGTCTTCCCTCATTTTCTCTTTCTGGACATCAGTAATTACTTCCTTGAGTAAGCAAGTCAAAACATACTTAGTCAGTGGGACTGTTACCAGGCAAACCCATGTGCCTTTTTCACTGGAGGGCTGCTTGGTTGCTTGCTTTTCTCTTCAATGTGCTTTCCTTAATCAAGCAGCAAGGAAAACGAAAACGTGTACTTGACTTCAGAAGGTAAAGGAATTTAAATTGCTGCCATTCTTCTGCATCAGGGTTTTCCTTACAAGATAAAACTTTAAAAACTTACTGATTGCTTTGTTTTTAAAGATGATGAGTCTGGAATTTGCCCTGAATCTACACACTAAATGTTTTCAAAACCAGGACAGTGTTGTTGTCACTTCTCCTTTCTGTGTGATAGTTTGTTTCACCTTTGGATAAAAGCCACTATGGGTTTCTTTTAGCTACAAGGAATAGAACCTGCAGGTCCCCTGACCAAGGAACAGTGGTTTATTAAGACATTAGCAGCATCAGTAGGTGTAGATAGTCTTACTGTAAGTAAAAGTGAAACCCTTATAAATAATGCAAAAACTGCTTTAAGTCCTTATCCAAAGGTAGATTGATTTACTAATGCCAGAGTGTTCTTAATTCCAGCTGTGAAAACTGACCTTGAGTTACTGCTGTAGGTTAAGTTTCAGGCTGCCAAGCTTGGTATGATACCTGTCTGGGACAGTGACCCAGTGGAGCAGCACTGCCTGGTGATGCAGAGGATGCTGTAAGGTGTCCTGGAAACAACGGACTCAGTGGGAGGAAAGAACTGTACTAAAGAATATGCCTTAAATTTGGAAGAAAGATGTCTTAATATCTTTCAACTTCTGTTGTCCAAACTGTATCCCTAAACCACCCAAGCCCCATTACATGTTGAATGTATTTCATCTGGTTGGAAGTAAAGACCAAAGAATTTCTTGAAATGTGCTTCTGGAAGCTAGGTTACTAAGAAATAAAAAAGTGTTGTTTAGACAACAGTCCATAATTCCATTTATGCTCACTGTTTAGTCTTAAAATTTTAATTTTGGAGGTGATCTGAAGATACCAAGAAGAGTCAGTGCTGGATGAACATTAATAGTAAGCTTTTGCAGTGTAACACTTGGTGATGCAGCACTGATGGTTTCTGTATTTTTGGAGTAAATGAAAACTACTAGGAGTTTTATTTAGATTTGCTGTTCAATGTGGGAATTATTTATCAATATTCTGTGTTATAAGATTTAGTTGTCTCTGCATTTAATTTTTTTCAAAATGAGGAGGAAGGGTGTTAACCTGGAGCATGGAACGATTCTCATTCCATCTGCAAAGCTGACCCTGTGGTTGTGTCCTAATGCAGCTGTACAGTGCTGGTCAGGTGAGTGAGTTCATGTGTTCTTGTTCTTTTTCTAAAGCTTTCTAACTCTGTCACTTTTAAAAGAATTGAATGTCGTCTTCATGCTGAAAAAAAATGAATAAAGACAGTGAGAAAAAGGATGCTGTACTAGGAGAAAGGTCCAAGCCAAAGGTGCACCAAATAGTTCTTGTTTAATTGTGGAGATACCACTTGGGTAAATATTTCTAAAGACCCAAAGCAGATTTCTTCAAGAGATTCAGAACTTGGATTTTCCTCTTCAACTTCACTGATGTTCAATCAATCCAATAGAAATCAAAAGAATGAAGTAACAATGGTTGTAATTCAAAGGGACCCACAGATGTATAACATAGTATACTTCTTTTTTCCAGCCAGTGATAGACAAGAAAATGTAATCAGCTAGCCTGATTGATGCAGGAAGGACTTGTCAGTCCTGGAGCCAATTACAGCTGTTTGGGTTCCTTCCTCATTACAGTATTGTATTCGGTTAATAGAAAGCCTGCTATGCAATCTAAGTAGTCTGAATTAAGAGGTTGAGCAAGCCTTGGTGAAAAATACATTGGAATGTACACATGTGTACAGATACACCACACGTCCTTCTATATATATTTTGCTTTTCTGCTGTTACCGGTATCTAGCAGAACTAATGCCTGAAAATGAAACTGAAGGGCACTTCTGCAGAAGTTTCAGTGAGAAGAGAATTCACTTTTGTATCAAATGAGTCCATTCAAAAGATATATACATGAATTAATTCATCTGGGAATGTTTCCAAAGTTTTAGAACTTCATTTTTGTTTCATGGATGCGTTTTTGGCCTACTGTCCCACAAGTCTGGCTCTTGATAACATTTCTGAGGCAAAAAGCTTTTAAAATATCCAGCCTGCATTGTTTTTGAGTCTGCTGTTTAATTTGTAGGTTGTATCTGAATGGAATTTAAGTACAAACCATAAGGGAAAACTTGCAGTCAAATTACCTTGTGTCTCAGATTTATTCTGAGGTGTAAATTCAGTTTCAAAACGTTGATCTGCAGGTTACTGAGCCTCAAGCTTAACAAGCTTAATAATGTAGTATATAAACTTGTGTAGCATCGAGTGTCATTTTTTCTGGCTCAAATATCAAAGTTTTAATTCAACAAGGAATTTTAGGGCAGGTTAAGCTAGCTTATCCAATTAGGTAGGTTGCTCTGAAAGTAATGCCTCCTATTTATTTCCATGGAAACTACGGCAGCTACAGTAATGCTGTTTGATGTCTCATCACTGGTAATGATGTGATCCAGGAAGCTGTCGCATTCAGCCTCATAGTTGTTCAACAGGACCTGAGAAACTTGCATACACTGTTGTTTGTGTTCTTGTGTGAGCATTTATGGGGCCCAGCTGGTGCAAATACTGTAATGTTGCCACCATCATTTCCAATGCATTTAAGTCAGTACTCAGCTCCATACAGTGTTACCTGGTCATAATATGCTAGTTTGCATGGATGAACCGATTAAAATGTTCCTCATTTCGTGGTGTGATGTCTGTGCATGACCATCAGGACCATGGCTTGTCTTTTGTGTTGCTATTGCCACTGCTGGAACACACCACCCACTGTTTGGTCTCCATAAATGTTCAGCAAGCATTGAAGAATGTCAATGGGTACAGTCTTTTTCTCAGGGAGAAGTTCAGTTCCACGCTTTTGTTTCATACACACTTCCATGTCAGATGCTATTTTGTCACACTGTTCCTCTGCTGCCATCTGTTGCACAGCAAGAAAATGTGATGGAATGTTGATGGGAGGTTCAACATCTACTGCCATGCCACCATCCTTCACCCCTGACATTGTGGGCCAACATAATAAAATAGGAGGCATTACTTCTAGAGCAGCCCACGTAAAAATCCCATTTTATTTGTCTAGGTTGGAGAGCTACATTGAAATTATGCTCCAGCAGCAGAAATTGAGTGCTGTAACTAAACAGAAGTGATACATATATTGTTTGTAGTGTTCCTTACCTGATTTGAAAACCTGTTGTTTAAATCAAGCATTTCTACTGGAAAAATCAGTTTGGAATTTGCTGCACATAGTGATATTCTACAGCTGATTTTAAACCAGAGCTTCCGTCTTGCAAAATCCCTTTTTTAATTTGTGGTCCTTTAGAATACGATGAGATTTTAATTAAGAATTTTGAAAAATTAATTTTTAACAATTCTATCCCAGTTAATCATAAAAATTTGTTTCCTCATTATGTTTAGGTTATAGCGGTTTTTCAAGTATGATTTCAATTGTGAGATACATCCCAGTATTTTATACAGGACTTCTTATGTCATTTATGCATTCCTGTAGAGCATCAATTAAAACTGCCAGGACAAAATTGTGCTCCACAACAATTTGCTTGTCTACTGTGTATCCGATTGAAGGCTGTAAATTTATCTTTCAAGATAACTAAATCAGTTTTTATGTTCCTCCAAAGAAGATAGAATGGCTGTATATTTCTATTTTTTCATCTAGTTAAGATGCTTATAAGAAGCTTAAACATACCACAACTATAATTTTAGCTGATACTTCTTGCTTGCATTCAGATCCTCGTTAAGGAGAATGCCTCCTTAACCCCAGTTGCTGAGCCATTGCTTGCATCATTCCAGGGAGAAGAGTTTATTCAGCACCATGGGAATGTATTCTGTCCCATATCTAGCAAAGAAACACTGCACGTTAGAATTCATGCAACCAGAAGGCCCAAAGGAGTTCCATGACCAGATTTCACGTAACTACTTTAATATATGAGATTACACATGGACTTTGTGAGTAGGTGGTTTGATTTCCCATAGCACACAGGTGAAGGACAGTCTTCCTTTCTGAATGCATTTCCAGTAGTGTATCATGCTGTCTAGGGTTAGGTTGCTATCTCTGTGGAGTGCAAAACGTACCACCTACATACAGCTGCCATGAAGAATGCATACACCACAGCACCACAAACAACTTGGTTCCAGCACTGAGAATTTACCAAGGCACAGTTAAGGTTGATATTCCGCCTTAATTTGGCGGTACGTAGTGTACCTTTATTAATGTGACAGACTCCAGCACTAGACTGGGCCTGGTCTAACAAGTGCTTTCCAGGCAAACAACTTTGCTGTCTTATATTGCCTGTCATTGGAAATTATGACACACAGCTAAGAAATCTGTTTACAGATCACCCTCTCTACCTTTTCTATCATCTGTTTTCAATATAATCACTTAAAGATTTTACAAGAGGAAAGTTTTGTTTGGCAGAAGTTCCTGAGCGCTGTTATTCAGCTCAAGGAATGAACTTTTATCATCTCTTTATTCCAGGAGAGATGAAAAGGCAATGCCAACAAAATACCCCATCTTGTTCCCATCCTGAAATGACTCTTCTGCAGTGGCTTCTGTATCAGGACACAGACTCTACCTTTCATCAGCTTGAGGTCCAGACCTCTTCACAGCACTTGGTTTATGATCCAGATTTCAAGTGCCAGTTACCCCAAAACACTACGCATATGTAAGTGATCAATCCTGAATTTGCACATGACAGTAAGGACCAGCACTATCCAGCCTGCAGAATTAGCTGTACCCAGCAGAAGAAAACATCCCCGACTACTGAATTTCAGCATATGGCAAAAAGGCAAGTAAAACAATAGGCATTATTAGGGAGGCAAATAGAAGAGAAGCCATCTCCATTTCACAGTATGCATCTGTTCTGTTGGCTTGCTTTGAGCATAACACAGATTTTGGGAGATAGCAAAAGAGACAGAAACAAAAAACAGCCTCTTTCTCTTCCTTTCTCCTTCTTTATACCCTGAATATCCAGGCTTTTGGAACAGGCAGAAGAGGTTAAACAGAACTCAAAGAAGTAATAATCACTGGGAGCAACAAATCCAATTATGATGTGGAAAATCTAAATAGGAAATGACTATTTCTCCCAGGAGCTCTCCTTTGTTCTTACAGGAGGGAGCCCAGTGTAATTAACAGGCAGTAGAACTGAAAATAAGCAAAAGGAATGACTTCTTAACACTGCAGAATAGAACTGTGGAACTCCCTGCCCTGCCGTACTGCAGGCTGCTTACTGAGCATTAGCCTTTCTATATAAGGTGGCTAAAAATCACTGAACTGCAAGACGGATTAGTGGTAGGTCCTCCTGTTATCTGCAAGTGTTGGTCTCTTCTTTCACATTTTGCAGCAGTCCCCCCACTCTTTAATGTGCCACTGGTTTGAGGCAGCACATATGCTGTCCCGTGTGTACACACAGCAGGGGCAGCTTTATTTGGAGCATAATTCCTTGGTTACCCAGCAGTGCCCCAGATGCCGCTATGCTTCAGGATTAGCTGGGCTTAACAGTCACGTCCCTGGGTGGCAATCCTAGAGTGACAGACTGGGCCAGACCCTGGTGGGGCAAGGAGAGGGTTTCCACCTCCCAAATGCTCAAGCCAAGTCCTTCCTAGGGAAGAATTTCCTTGCTCATGCTTAGAAAGTGGCGGACATCTATGCCCATTTCTTCCATGTCCTTGCTATGTTTTCCAGAGCTCGCTGCGTACCCACTTATCCCCTTCTTTCATCTCTTCTACCACTAATTTCACTAGCCTGCTTTCTCCCTGCCCCCACATGCCTTCCGAGCCTCTGTATAAATAATCTGTATTCTTTTCAAAAGCAGCCCCATCTGTATAATCTGTTGCACTCAAATTTCATTTCCAAAAATACTGAATAAATACCATGGCCAGACAGATATGCCGGTAGATCTCGCTCGCATTTCAACTCTGGGTATCTTTCCAGTTTCTGCTGCTAGCTGGAGATGGATTCAGTTCAGTTGCCATACATTATCCCCTCTAGCTGATCAGGTCACATGAAACCAGGCTAGTGAGAAACTTCCTTACCCAGCCTTTCTGCTTTTTGCTGCTTGGCACATCACACATGCCTTTCAGCAGAGCTCAGCTCTCTCTTTAATGCAGTTCTTGCTGCAGCTCCCTCAGTGACGAGGCAGAGGCAGCAAGGTGGGTGTTCAGCCACAGAGACCCCTGCAGGGCAGCCGGAGTTTCAGACGTGCTGCTTCATGCCTTGCCAAGTGCTGGGCTTGGGGCAGGCAGCGTGCTGACAACTGCAGCTCGTAAATACCCAAGAAGTGGCAATGCTAAGGCCAATTTGTGTCACACATCGCTTGTTCTGGGCCCATCCGTGGAAGCAAGGGGGTCTTAGCAGAGGAAAGTCAGCCTTTGAACAAGACTTCAAGCTTAATTGCATACAGGAGCAACACTAATTCATCTAGCAGGAACGTATACTGTGCTGGCATCAGTCCCGCTCTGCGTTAATTATTAAGGAGTGGTATTTTTAGTCAGCACTTGCAATAGATTCCACGTCTGCAATCTTCTTCCCATGGAAGTTCATCACAATGTCAAGTATTTAATTAATTACAACCTTTATTTTAAAGGTGCTATTGCAAACAACTGAGATGTTCTGTTTGAGGAATCTCTTTGATCCCTCTCCACCCCCTCCCTGCTAGGAAGGCTAAACAATTGTGTGAGTTTTAGCTGTACTTTCTAACATCACAGAGTGCCAACTTTGGTCCGGGCTAGAAATAGAAATCCACAGAAGGAGGGAGGGAGAAAAATTTGATGAACAAGAATATGGAGTATCTTCTAAAGAACTGCATAAACGTCTCCAGTTAATTACAGCAAGTGATCCGCTGTCTGACTAATACAAAACGTATACTTTTTAAAATAAGTAAATTAAATAATGTTTAATTGCAACACTTGAAAGAAATTTTTCATACAAAAAAAAGATAATCCTTTAGTAGTTGGCAGCTCTTGGTATCATTTGCCTAAAACCACAGAATAACTTACATGTAAGACCATGTTACCATGACAACTTTTAAATTTTGCTAAATTCTCTTCTTACTACTTAGAACTTTTGCAAAAAAAAAAAAAAAAAGTACTTTGCAGTTTGGAATCTCCTCCAGATGCAAAGGCCTTTGTCCTGCAACTCCGTGTGCACTTTGAGTACTGCTGCAATAAAGTAATATCACAGAATCTCAGGGACTGGGAAGGACCTCAAAAGATCATCTAGTCAAATTGCCCTGCTGGAGCAGGAAAACCTAGATTAGGTCACACAGGAACCTGTATATTATCCTATATAATAATAGGCTTAAAGCATATTAACCTCAAAACTATGTTTATGAGCAAAGAAAAAATCTATATAAGGATGAGAAATTGTTAACATTGAAATCTTAACAGTCTAGGGATTTGTACTAATTCAATTATTATAGAAAGAAAAAAAAACACACATACACACACACATATATAATGTCTCAATTATAAAGTTAAAAACATTATAGTCATGCTTCCTAGCATCTTCCCCTTGTCTTGGTTCTATGCTCACTCTTCCATTGCTTCGCTGGGCCCTCAGGCTGGTGGCTTCAGCCTGGTAACAGGCATGCTTAGGCCATTTGCCAGCACTCTGGGGCTTTCACTAGGATGAATGTTGGTGGCTGCAGCTTTATTATTGTGATTCATCTGGCTCCTTACATGTTTACCAGCATGCTTCTACAAACCAGGTATTCTGTGTACAATGTACTCTACGTGTGTTACTTTGTGGGTGGGGTTTTATCATACAATCACAGAATGGCCTGGGTTGAAAAGGACCACAGTGCTCATCCAGTTCCAACCCCCTGCTATGTGCAGGTCGCCAACCAGCAGCCCAGGCTGCCCAGAGCCACATCCAGCCTGGCCCTGAATGCCTGCAGGGATGGGGCATCCACAGCCTCCTTGGGCAACCTGTTCCAGTGCCTCACCACCCTCTGGCTGAAAAACTTCCCCCTGATATCTAACCTAAACCTCCCCTGTCTCAGTTTAAAATCATTCCCCCTTGTCCTATTACTGTCCACCCCTGTAAACAGCCGTTCCCCCTCCTGTTTACACACTCCCTTCAAGTACTGGAAGGTCACACTGAAGTCTCCCCAGAGCCTTCTCTTCTCCAAGCTAAACAAGCCTTTCCTCATAGCAGAGGTGCTCCAGCCCTCTGACCATCTTACTGCCCTCCTCTGGACCCGCTCCAAGAGCTCCATGCCCTTCCTGTACTGGAGGCCCCAGGCCTGGACGCAGCACTGCAGATGGGGCCTCACAAGAGCCGAGCAGAGGGGGACATTCACCTCCCTCTCCCTGCTGGCCACCCCTTTTTTAATTCAGCCCACAACACAGTTGGCCTTCCAGGCTGCAAGTGCACACTGCTGCCTCATCCAGCTTCTCACCCCCCAGGACCCCCAAGTCCTTCTCCGCAGGGCTGCTCTCAAGGAGATCTTCCCCCAGTTTGTATCAGTACCTGGGATTGCCCCAGGTGCAGCACCTCACACTTGGCCTTGTTGAACTTGGTTAGATTCACACGGGCCCACTTCTCCAGCCATTTTATTGCTTTTAGTTTTCTCTCCCCCCTTTGTTATCAGTCTTGAAGCCCTGCAAACTCTGCAAAGCCTGCACCTTGTTACTGACTGTGGCGTCTGGAAGGGCAGTGCAGGTTGCAAGCATACGATCCTGTCAGCAGCAGCATGCAGTGCTCAGCTACAGCAGGGCCTGCCCTAACAGGTGCACGGCAGTAGCACCTGGGATCTCATTCAAGGAAGGAGCTCAGCCTGGTGCTGGGGTTTCGCTCCACGCTGGTTGTGTGGGAATGGAAAATAGCTGACGGGTGAGCTCAGTGTGGGGAAGTGAGAAGAGCAGCTCGTTACAGAAATAGAAGGCAAAATGAGGCAATTCCTCTGCCTGTCACACAGCCGGTGAGGCTCCTCTGGCTGCTCCACAGGCTCTGCTCGGTTTGGTTGCCTGTTTCATGGGCCAGAGTAAAAACTCTTGGCAGAGCAGTCGGTGCTTTCACAAATGCTGAATGCCAAGCCTGTAAAAATTAATACCGTCTAGAGAGCGTGCTTTGTTTTGATTAAAAAGCTGCTGAAACAGCCCCAGTTTCGTACTGGGATATTAAAGGACGACAAAAGGATGTTCCGCGTCCTCAGGAGCGACGCCTGGTTTCCCTGACGGCGCAACGAAGCCGGCGCTCCTGCAGCACTGGGGCTGAGCGCCAGGGGGTGGCATGCAGGAATCTTCGCTTTGTAACAGCAGGGCGAAGCTTCGGGTTGTTTCGTTTTTGTTTTTTTTTTTTTTTTTTTTTTATTTTCACCCTTCAGTTTGCAAATTTACATTCTTCTTTCTCCTTGGGATATCATGCACAATTAGTAAGGTGCCCCTTAATGCTAACGTGTTCTGGAGGTGCGTGTCTACCCTCAGCCCCAGAGGCAGACTGTGCTCCTCCATGGTGCCGTGCCACGTGTCTCCCTCTGCCCTGCTTGCCGAGCCCTTACCTCGCCCCTGGCTGATGCTACACAACTTTTTCTCCCTGCACCATGCAGTGCTTTCACCCTCAGTCATTGTTCTGCGTTCCATCTCCTGACCCGCCCGTATTGTATAGAGCCAGCATGCATTTCTACAAAGCAGAAAGTTTTAAGTGCATCTTGTGGTTGGAAAGCAAAAGAAATTAGAATGGAAAAAAAAAAAAAAAGAGGAAGAAAATTAAAAAAAAACACCTGAACTCCTGTATGGCACCATTTGCTTAATGTGCAATGAGGAGTCTGAGTCCAAACGGCAACTTGCTTGTGTTGAGGTGTAAGCTGCAGAAGGACTGGTGTGACTGTGGAAAAGGTAGATGTGGAAGATGTGGATTGAACAGTAATAATTTGCTTTATAGTGGAAATTGCCATAATTGATAGATGGATAGATCATCCTGATGACAAACATCAGGTTTGGATTGGCTAATGTTGAAGATCCATATTTCTGTAGAGATCAGAAAAGAAGCTGCAGTGGGGGTGGTGGCTGTATGGGAACTGCTGAGTCACAGCCTGAACCTCTGATTGATCACCTGAGGCGAGCAGTGAGTCAGCCACGGGAGCACAGGTGAAGGCAATTCACCTGTGCTGCAGGAAGGGATGGAGCCTGGCTCCACCTCTCCTAGATCCATTTAAGAGCTGACTACTGGTAGGAAAAAATTTCAGAACTACCCTAAGAAACCAAGGGTAAGGGTTATAGAGAGAATACCAACAACACACCATGGAACTTTGAAGATTTCATTGTTCCAAATAGAAAAAAAAATAGCTGCATCAGATGTCTCGGGCCACAATGCCTTAGCCACTGGAAGCAAAAAAATTGGCCATAGCACAATTCATGGCATGATGAGGGATGTTAGTCCCCCTAGGGCCTCCCGACGGGACCGGAGGACCTATGTAGAATTAACGATTTATTGGTCCCAAAAGACTATTCAAAGAGTTATGGCATTAGTGGACACTGGAACAGAAACATCCATTATCTATAGAGTTCTGTCCAAATTTGTTGGAGACAGAGCGATGTTTGGTGGCTTTGGGGGACAGACTATTCCTGTCACCCAGACATGGTGGAAACTGGGGGTTGGGCCTCTCCCACCCTGGGAGTATAAGGTATCTATTGCCCCAGTCCAGGAATACATCTTGGGCATAGATATTCTATGGGGTCTGTCTCTCCAGACAACTGTGGAAGAGTTCAGACTTCGACAGAGATGTATCAGCATCTGGGTGGTGCAGGCAATATTAAGAGGCCATGCGAAACATGGGCCTATTTGCCTGCCGAAACTGCGCTGGATTACTAATGTAAGGCAGTATAGACTCCTGGGTGGGCAAGATGAAATATCGAGAACGGTGCAGGAATTAGAAAAAGTGGGCATTATAAGACCTGCACACAGCCCATATAATTCCCCCACATGGCCAGTGCGAAAGTCGGATGGCACATGGAGAATGACAGTAGATTACAGAGAATTAAATAAAGTCACGCCGCCTATTCATGCGGCCGTACCCAATATTGCCTCCCTAATAGACACATTAAGTAGGGAGATAAAAATCAATCATTGTGTCCTAGATTTAGCAAATGCATTCTTCAGTATCCCAATTGCTGAGAAATCACAAGATCAGTTTGTGTTTACATGGGGAAGCAGGCAGTGGACCTTTCAGGTCCTGCCACAGGGGTTCGTGCACTCACCAACATATTGTCACAATCTAGTGGTGCTTGACCTGGCTGATTGGAAAAACCTGATGATATTAACCTTTATCATTACATTGATGATCCCCTGCTGACATCCGACTCACTGAAGGCAGTAGGGCAGGCGACAGATTCATTAACTGCCTATTTACAACAGAGGGGATGGGCTATAAATCCCCAAAAGGTGCAAGGTCTGGGCCTGTCTGTAAAATTCCTGGGGGTGGTTTGGTCAGGAAAGACCAAAGTACTACTCAGTGCTGTTATAGATAAAGTTCAGGTGTTCCCAGTCCCTACAACGTTGAAGCAGCTGCAAGAGTTTCTAGGTATTTTGGGTTATTGGCATTCCTTTATACCTCACCTAGCGCAGCTGCTGAGGCCACTGTACAGACTCACAAAAAAGGGGCAGCTATGGGATTGGGGGAAAACAGAACAGGATGCTTTCCAACAGGCAAAACTGGCAGTTGAACAAGCCCAGGCATTGGGTGTATTTGATCCTACCCTCCCAGCCGAGTTGGATGTTCATGTGACTCAAGATGGCTTTGGCTGAGGCCTGTGGCAATGCCAGAGTTCTGTTTGGACCTCCATTGATTTTTGGTCTCAGGTCTGGCATGGAGCAGAAGAAAGATACAGTATGATTGAAAAATGGTTATTGGCTGCTTATTCAGCATTACAGGCCACCCAGGAACTATCCATGCCCAACCAATCTGGGGCAAAGACATGTGGTTAGACATATGGAACACAGTCAAACACAGGACTATATGTGTCTGCCATGTTTCTGGTCATCAGCCCTTACAGTCACTGGGAAACGATGAGGCTTACACACTGGCTCGAGTCAGATGGATTGAGAATTCACCATCTGAGAACATCTCCCGTTGGTTACATCAGAAACTACGGCATGTGGGACAAAAGACAATGTGGGCAGCTGCTAAAGCATGGGGACTGCCCATACAGCTACCTGACATGCCAGGATTGCAACGCTTGCTCTAAGATGAGATGGAGATCGTTGCCTGAAACAACAGCCCATCTTGCCAGAGGACACAATCCTCTCCAGTGATGGCAGGTCGATTACATTGGGCCCCTTCTGAGGGAGGTCTGAGAGGGCAAGATATGTCCTGACCTGCGTTGGCACTGCAAGTGGACTACTGCAGGCCTATCCAGTGCCAAAAGCAAACCAGGCATATACCATCAAGGCACTCACTAAACTGATGTCTGCCTACGGGACACCTCAAGTCACTGAGAGCGACCAAGGGACTCATTTCACTGGTGCAATGATACAGCGCTGGGCAGAAGAAAATAACATCGAATGGCAATTCCACCTGCCATATAATCCAATGGGGGCAGGCCTCACTGAACGTTGTAATGGTATTCTTAAGGCTGCCCTGAAGACAGACTCCCAGTACCTG
The DNA here is from genome assembly GCA_035772895.1 of Perdix hodgsoniae. Taxonomy (NCBI): domain Eukaryota; kingdom Metazoa; phylum Chordata; class Aves; order Galliformes; family Phasianidae; genus Perdix; species Perdix hodgsoniae. Next base: position 4,573,020 of record JAPSGF010000046.1, on the reverse strand, counting down.
CAGGGGTGGACGAAAAGACTATGAAACCTTGTGGGACCTGAATGAAAGACCTTGAGACGGCAGACTCAGTGCCCTGAGAATGTTGTAGACAGCATGGGCCACCCCGCTTAGGATCCAAATTACGGGCACTGATCATCAGGTAAGACCTCAGATTGGTAATGAAAATAATCTTCTGCATATTTCTGGTCTGTATTTTTCATATTCCTGGTCTGTAGTGCAGCAAGTAGGAAAGCTTTAGGCAGGAGGCTATTCTGTAGGAAAAGTAGAATAGCCCTCCATTAAGATGTTTTCTTTAATCCTAGAAGCATTCACTGTTTTCTTCAACAAATTTATAGAATCACAAAAGAACAAAACAAAAAGGACAGCTAAATTATGTTATCTTTAGCTTGCTTTTTGTCAAAGTATTGCTGTGTTGCTGATCTGCAGCTCCAGTAGAGTAGATTAATAGGAAAGGATCACTTGTGCAAGTCTCCTCACTCAGTCCTGGAAGCTTAGAAGGCTTTTGACTTCTTTAGGAGTTTCACTGCCAAAAATACTTTCTAATTTCTCTGGTTAGGTAACTACTGAAATGGAATGCCATGTTTTATTCCTGGTCCTGCCCGTTACGTGAAGAATGAAAAGAACTGGAAATTCTTTCTTATTAAAATCTAGGCATGCAGTTTCTATTTTAAAACTTAAGTGTTTGGGAGTTTTTTTTATACTGTACTACTGCTGACTTGGCTCTAGCTATACATAGTTCTTTGCTCTCTGTCCAAGCAGTTTTTATCTTCACTCTTCTGTTTTAAAGAAAACTGAAGTGGAGATGAAACATGCTTCTAATTCAGTGTTTTCTTTCTAGATCTCAGAGATGATAATTGGAGTTATTAAGGGAGTATTAAGGGAGGAGTAGTAGATGACCAGAACTACTTGATAGCATCATAGTCATAATTCATGCTGGTCACACAGAAGTACAAATTGTACTGTTCTTGAAATTTCAGTGGCTTTTTTTTCCCCCACCTAAAACAGGGATTCAGCCTCTTCATTTTGTATAAAGAAGTTGGTGACTTCGTTGACTTTACTATGTGAAATCTTCAAGCAAAACCTGTGTTCTCTAAGGAGAGTGAGGTAAGCGTTAGCTTGATAGCAATAATTAAAGCTGAGGTTTTCTTTCTGCCAAGTCTCTTCTTTTCTTATCTCATATGTTTCTAGGTAATAAGCTGCTTGTTGCTAATGTTTTGTGTGTACTTTGGAGGTACAGTAAGGCTTGTGTGTAGGCTACATTCGAGAAATCCAGTTGCAGCTGAGCCAAATTCCTAATGATTGCATTTGTTATGCTCAGGGGCCCATCCAAGTTAATGTGAACTTTAGATAGACCCTGCTCAGTGGCAGAACCTCAGCAGGTTCTTGATGAATTCAGTTCAGCTCGGTAGGGGTTTCTCTCCTAGTGAATATGATGAAAGTAGAAAAAGAAAAAAAAACACCTGTAGATCTTCCCTACTTGTACAGCTTGCTCCCAGGCTTTTATTCCTTGCCATTGCAACTTGTTACCATTGTTAACAGCTCAGCCAACTGAGCACTCCCTGTGCAACCCTAGCTCTGCTTCAGGACGAGTATGTCAGATTCACTGTTGCCTCAATAGTTGAACAGCTGATTTTGCCAGCTCTGCCTGCCGTAGCTCAGGTGCCGGAGGTGCACTTATCTCCCTGTTTTTAACTGCCATAATTATACAGTCAAAATGTTGATGTGTAAATCAAGCTGCAGTATGTTTGCAACGCTGGTGCTACCTTGGCTGGTCTAACACTTCCATCTAAGTACAATTTGCATATTGTGTTTATTTAAGCTGAAGAGAAGTAATAGGGTGAGAAAAATTGCTTCTGTCTTTGGAAGTAAAGGACATGGCTTCACTTTTCACCCATTTCTAGGGGTGTCTCAAAGGCTCTGCTGGTGGTAGAAGAAATGGGAGAACCTGGTTAGGGTAGAGCCTGTCAGTCTGGGCTGAGCCTATGAATTTGTAAGAGGAGCACGGTGGCATCAGAGGCTGGTTGGTGGAAGAATTGGCACTATGTGATATGGGCAGTATATCACTTATATTTGCTGCTTTCTTACCTAGCTACAGAGATCCTCCAGGAACCTAGAAAGGCCTGTAGAGAAGATCATTTAATGAAGACTTTCTGAGATCTATATTTCAGCACTTCCTGAAAATTTGCTGTGGTATAATATGTGAGACAAATACTTCAGTGGCCTTATAGCAGTCATTAATGAAGTTCTTTGGGAGTGGAAGGGGAGGGAAAAAGTAAATACTTATCCAGACAAGCTTTACAATTTCTTTTGTGACATGTAGTGCACAGTAGAAAAGTGGAAGCAGACGTTTTTCTGTGATAACCACAGATTCTGGAATGAGAAAGAGCAGGCAGGGATATTCAGCCAATAAAGTATAGGAATATCTAGCCACTGTAGTGAGCTTATAAGCCTTTCAGTGCTATGTCTTCATTTTGCTTGTATAGGAAATAGTGTTGCCAGCAGGAGTAGGGAGGTGATCATCCCTCTGTACTCAGAGTGGTGGAGCCACACCTTGAGTGTTGTGTTCAGTTTTGGGCCCTGGAGGGTTTTGACGTATGCCTGGAGAAGGAGAACGAAGTTGTGAGGGCTCTAGAGCACAAGTCTTGTTGTACTAAGGGGCATGGTTTAGTGGGGAAATATAGTAGTGGTGGTAGGTGGACATTTGGACTATATGATCTTAGAGGTCTTTTCCAAGCTTGGTGGTTCTATGATTCTGTGATAATTGAAGTGTTACCGTGCATATGTATTGTACAGGAGAGGTAAAGCTCAAGTATTTTTTCACTTTGATCTGGACTGGTGTTATGCAACAAGGAACGCTAAGTAGCAAATTTTGGTTTTGATTCCTTTCTGCTTAGTTCCAAAGTCTGAAAAGGCAATATGTTGTTGAGTGAATCGAAATTACCAGTGTGATTATTAGTATTTGGTTCCACAGCAGAGTTACTTCCCCCTTCCTAAGCCCCTCTGAATTTCCAGTACATATTTTCTCTCTGAATCCTTGGTCTAGATCTTTATTACAGAAGTATCTACAAATACGCATTGCCTCTAGTATAAATACAGCATGGCCTGCAGCTCAGAGGAACAGAGCAGGGACAGGTAGGTGCTTCTACAATGTAGTGCTAGATGGTTCTTCACTGCCATGCCAGGCTTTTTGCCTTCCCCATGCAGCCCTGCTCCTTGGGAAGTCACACACATGTTCACTAGGGAGATCTGTTCAAACAGGAATGGAGATGATACAGATGCATTTTTATATTTCTCTCCTTCTCTTACCTTTTACCTTACGTTTTTGAATAAAAAGACGCAGTTGCTTTAATAGGGGAAACAAGATATGGAAACACTGCTTAATAAACAAGCTTATTGGTGAGCAATTTGTTTGAAGTAGATGTTGCTAGACTAATTGACAAAGGAGCATGATGCAGAACTGGCTGGCAGGGGGCCCCATAATGCCCTCCCTAACTTGGGAGGCAACATGGTAACTTGAATATTCAACCTTGAAATTAATCCTGTTTGACACTCTTCTGCCCCCCAAAAGAAGCCACGTACTGCTTTCTACCTTGATTACTCCAATGTGGACCAACTGGAAAGACACCTCCTCCCATTATGCCACATATTTCCACATACTCTTGAATAGAAATTGTCACAAGGTTAATAGTTGGGGCTTTCAACTGTTTTTGAAACCTAGGTAGATAGGAAGAGATTGTGAAAGCTTGATGTGCTTTGTTTATTCAGTTAATAGTTCATCCAAGGAATGGCAAAGGAAGTCATAGAAGAGATCAGAAGGACCAGCCCTTGTCTTTTAGTATCCCTTGGTGGTTTTCAGGCTTCCACAAGCACAAATTGTCCATTCCTAAGGCAAAGGAAAGATGCTTTTCCAAAATGGAAACATACCAGCTAGAATTTGTCCAGGCCTATTTGTCTCTTCCTCAGACCCTTATCTTGAAGCAGGTGTGTATTCATGTATCTTCTCAGGTACAGATGTGTTATTACTACTCTTAAGGATGGAGACCAGCCTTGTAATGATTTGCTTTTCTTCTTTGCATTAATACATAAAAGTGAAGAGTGAAATGAAAATTTGCTGCCACACAATGGACAGAGAAGTGGTGCAGCTTTTTTTACAGAGCTTCCTGATAGTAATGGTTTTAGCTTGAGGAACTGAAGTACAAACGAGCTTGAGGAAATGCTGCTGTGCTATTGGTCTGCTTGAGTCCTCTCTAATACCATGTGAACCTACTAATGGCAGCAAGCTGAATTGTTTCAAAAATGGAATTTCTGTGAATGCCATGGGAAATTATGACAATAAAGGGGAGATTCCACTTTTTCTGGTTGTTTTTAAGAGGACAGTAACAAGTTCTGAGCTACTTCGTTTGGGAACGCAAAGTGCCTTTACATCAGCCATGCTGACAACTTTTATGTTTTCACTGTCAATCTCAGAGACTTTGGAAATTGTAGGGTTTTTTTTTTTCCCTCTAGTAAATTTGTCTGTTTCACGTGCCTGGTTTTTCAACTAAAAAAAAAAAAAAACAAAAAAAAAAAAAAAACCAAAAAAAACCCACCTCATAATGAGTGAAAAAAGCACCTTTGAAACACACTCCTAAGTTAGTGAGAGCACTGCAGCAGGAGAATAAACTGACAAGTGAAAGGGAAATGATCAGATTAAGAGAGGATATTTTTTTTTGTGTTACTGCACAAAATACTAGTGAGGCTCACAGAAGACATATGAAAAGTAGTGTTTTAGGAAAAGTTAGTATAGTAGAACTGTAACAATCTTATAGACAAGATCTACATTTGTAGCAAAGCTAGAAGAAATGATCACAGGCCCTACCACAGCTGAGTTTTAACAAAAAAAAAGAAAACAAAAACAAAAACAGGAAAAGGAGAAGTGACCAAAACTTGGTTGATTTCTGAGAAGAAGAAAAAGATGGATTATTTTATGCTGTAACACTTTTATCCAGTTCTTTTAACATTAGAAAAAATGATGATTCTTTTTGTATTCAGCAGATGTGAGAAGAAGTGGATGTCTCTGCTGAATTTCGCTCGCTTCTTACTAGTTCTACTCCTGTAACAGTTCCAGAGGGGTAGCCCTTCATAGTAGTCAGTGTGTGTATTTCCTATCGCTCTCTGCAGGGTCTCGGAAGTAAAGAGCTGGATTAAAAATAAACAAATACGCTGTTTTAAATGTTAAATAATGACAATTTGCACATTTGTTAAATCATCTGACATGTCTTAGTGGAGCGTTGTTAGTTAGGATAGTATGGTTGGGTTGCAGTTGGACTTGTTGATCTTGAAGGTCTTTTCCAACCTAAGCGATTCTCTGGTTCTGAAGAATAAAGTTGTAAAAGTTTAATAAGCACTATTACCCTGCACAGTATACTCCCAGAGGAAAACCATGAAGGAATGATTTTTATTGTAGTATTTGAATTTTGAATCAAAGACCTAATGCATAGTAGCAATGATGCTTCATATTGGGGAAAACTCTTTTACTCTGTACACAATTCTAAATGAATTTCAAAATATGAAAAAAATGGAGTTTATGTGGGTTCAGCAAAGACTGACTGAAGATTAGCAGCTAAAATTTCTACCCACATTGAGGCTTAGATTTTGAAGTAGCTAGTGAGTAATAATTTCAAAACCGAGCTCACTTTGTACTAACATCCAGTGTAATCAAGCCCTGGATCTATTATAAATCCCGTTTCTCATATGAAAAGAGAGGTAAAAATATGAAAGGTTCTTAGAAAAATAAACGAATGGGAAACTCTAAGCAGTTTTCTGGAATGCAGTATGTCTTTTGGCACAGGATATTTTATTGCTAGATATAGCCATAGCATCAAAAAACAGTTGAAAAGTCAACATTGAAATCTAATTCCTACCCAGTGTTTTAGACTTAAATAGTGTGGCCATTTTTGAAATGAGGATTGGTTGATTGGTGGTTTTCTTGAGATAACATTTTCCTTGCTCAGTGGATAATGAAATTTGTGTGTGTTTGTTTTTAAACATCTCTGAGCAACTTTGTTGTATTCTTTTGTGTGTTTAGACAAAAGCTGCTTCTTGGCATAAAGCCAAAAAGGAATAGCACCTATCAAAATAACCATATCTATCATGCTGCATCATTAAGAGCACAGGCTGATAAAATGTGTCATTCTAGTACCAGCCACTTATGTAGATAAATTGATGTTGACCTTCTACTACTTTCAGTGACCCATTCTTCTTTTTGGAAAACGAATAGGTGCAATTTCTCTTTCAAGAAAGATTTATTATCACATAGACAATAGGCAGGGAAAATGTGAACCCTTCTGCGGCTATTTATTCTCTGGTCAGCCTCAATCCGTAGGCCACTCTATATTGGCTTCATTATACCTGTCTCTGTCAGATATTCACCATAGGATTTATTTTTTCCATCGCATTCTTTCTGAAACTGTAATAAGAAGTTTATTTTACAGCCTTGATATCTTCAGAACACACAGACTTCTTTTCCTCTCCTCTCCGGCACGAATGCCGTGTGATTTCCAAAGCTGTATTGAGAGTGATACTGGTATTTAAATCAGGCTAGTCTGTAATGCTGAAGTTCAAATCCTGGGTGTCAGCTCTGATATCAGGCCCCTTGGTGTTACCTGGAGTATTTTAGGGTAAGTTAACCAGTAGGCTGAATTCTGAAAATACTCTAATTTAATCTTTTTTGAACTTCTAATGGTGGAACTGACTATAGCTCCCATAACATTATTTCTATGGAATAAGTGGCTCTTCAAGTTCTGTTACACTTTGTTCTTTTTATTGACATGCTAATTACTGGAACTAGCATATAGTGAGAACCACAGTCTGCTGCTGCTCCTATCAGTAGTCAGGAAGATAATAAGGTACCTTTAAATACTTTTCTTTTCTTTACTTTTCTTACAAGATGAAAGTGGATCAATAGAGAATGCAGTGGCAAGCTGAGTTGGTTTTGTGATCATAATGGCTACCAACTGAATCAAGTAAAATTAATTCACAGCAATTGCTTCTTTATTGTGGTTATTTTCAAGAATTCTACTTCACAAAATGTCTCTTCACATGAATATATTTTAAAGAAGGTTATCACAGTGCATTTTGGGGCAGAAACAGGCTTCTTTGTAATGCAAGTGACAGCTGAATGTCATAGTAAAACAGTTGATGATTACACGCAACTGGAAAACTTTGGTGATCCCACTGAGATCAGTTACAAAGCTCTGGTCATTTGCAGATAAGTGAGGAAGTAGTTAATCAGGCGTGTATAATGATAATAGGAGACCTCTATAACCAAGGGCATACAGAGGGCCTTGTCCCACTTCCATAGTTCTTCTGTTAAAATGACTGTATTAACAATTATAATTCTCTAAGCTTGTTTTCACTAACATTGATATCCAATGTGTTTCCCTTGTCTTTTAATAACCTTGAAATTGATTTATTTTCTCTTTGATCATGGTTAGCTGACCAGGGGGAGGTCAGTGTTTCATTTCGGTCCCCTACTTACTGGCTATAGTTGCTTACGGTTTAATTAGATGCATTGTTACTGATTTCCATGGTTTTGTTTTAACTTAAGAGGTCAGAAAATTGTTGCATGTCAAATCTCTACCAGTAATTAGCAGCAAGATTAAAAAAAAAAAAAAAGTTTCAAGCTGTAAGAAGCAAAGTACAAATTGTGACCCTAAAGAAAGAATCAAATGTACCCTTATGAAGCTACCAGCACAAGTTGTTGAAGCCATTTCAGGCTTTGTATTATCTTTGACATGGCCAGATGAATTTATTACTGGACTGCTTAGAGGTGCTGGATTAGCCCTGTATAGATTATGGCTAACTTAAATTTAAACTTTAAGAGGAAGTTATAGTCTGATCACCTGTTCAATCACTCCAAGAGGTGGGCAATGATGTAGGCATTTACTGTGTATTGAGGGTGTTTTCCTTCATAACCGTAGGATCCCTAGGCTAACATACTGGATTTATTTTTAACAGAAACCTTTTGTTATCTTTGCCTTCTTCGCCTATGCTGTGTTCAAGTTGAACTGGCATAGAGCAGAAGGGTTCTTGAAGAAAAAACCTTCTTAAAGGTGTTCTCTTGAAGACGATATATTTTAAAACTTGCTTGCTTTTAAGTTTGCATTTTTTTTTTCTGTTGACTAAAATATTATGGGAGAGGGTCAGTGGGAATTGTTTGCAGTAGCTGCACAGCTTGCTGACTCATGATCTCCTAGGCTCAAGTGGCCGTTGTGTCAGTGGGTATATTTTCTATGATGGTTTTTTTTGTTGCTGTTTGTTTAAAACTCGTTAAGTTAATAATTTGGACAATTTATTCAATGTTTTTTTTTCTAACGGGTGACTTGAAAGCAGGCACGTCCAACGGAAGGGCTGCATGCAGCCTGGCACAGCTCATATTGTGGCCCATGCCCTGCCACGCATCGTCATGGTGGCAGCTCTTCCCTGCCGAGTGGGCTGGCTGGGCCCTGGGCATGCAGCCATCACTCAGCAACAACCAAATGTTGTCGTGCTATTAACCCTATCTGGGCTGAAACCGGGGCGCAGAGTGCAGCACAGCACTACCTCAAATAATGGCAAATATATTTACAGATTTTAATTCATTGGTAAACACAGTTCTGCAAACAATATACTTTCTGTTCTATGCTTTCAGTTGTGATAAAGGATTTTGAGAACAGGTTTCAAGATTGCCACAAAATTGTCAGTTTTGTAGCTGCTAATTTGCTCTATCAGATAGTGTTATTGTGCTCCTTGCACGTATCCATTTCTCCCACTCAATTTTGACTTGTGCTGATTCTCCAGAGTCAGTTTCCTGAATTCTAATGTACTTAAGTTATGATCTGGAGCAGGAGAATATGCACACACATTCTGTTGTGAGTGCTTATGGTTATCTTACAGAATAAAGGGAATTTTATGCATGTTCTCCAGGGTTCCTTAAAATGTGCTGATGAGCAAATATGCTTGCCTGTAAGCCAGTTCAGTAGAACAGTTCTGAAACAAAAACACAGTAGAAAACAAAGCAGAGTTATTGTAGGGCTGGGATTTTAAAATGTTGAAAGCATCTAGAGAATTTTGGAGAACAAATCCCATTGAGGGATGTGTGTGGTTAAATCCTCCAGCCATTTTGGAAAAATGTCTCATAAATAAATAAAGGGAAACTGCATTCACCTTGTTCTAGTTTTGAGCAAGGTTCTGATAGTACAACAGTATCCCTCGACCTAGATAGTTCTGAGTGACCTTTTGACAGAAAGCTCCTAAAGGAATCCTGTAGCAGAAGGTCAGTGGACCCACTAGCAAGGAAGAAAAAACGTTCGGGAAATAGACTTCATGTGGGAGCAGGCAGAGAAACCTGAAAATAACAGAGAAGACGGAAAAAAGAAAGACTGACACACACAGAAAGAAGAATCCAGAGGGTTTCCTAACTCCTGGTTAAGGGAAGTGTAACTGTAGTGTCTTCAGAGGTTCAAACTTCACTCCTAGTGTTTTAGGGAAATAGATTTGGAGCTTGCTGAAGTGTCTTAGTCTCCATTAGCCTTTACTGGAACTTGCCTCCTTCTCAGCTACCTTTCATCTAAAGACTGTATAACACTGTTATATCCAGCACAACCTCATCATTTGGTTACCTAGGAAGATGATTTTTGCATAGCCTAGTGTTAGTCTGCAATGAGTCAAGTAGAGTCTAATTTGACTCTCTTTTAGTTTGATCCATACCTACCTTAAGTCCAGGCATAGTAGAGAGAATCCAAAAACCCATCAGAAGCCTAGTCAGATGACAGTTTGCATTATACACTGGGTGTATTTCTGAAAATTCCTTTGAGATTAGGTTTCTGTTGCAGTGTTCAGTGCTGAGCAACTGAACTGAGCTCATCAATTCAGGTTCAAATGCTGATAGGAATGTAGGTGTTACTATCCATCCTTTATGTATTGTTACTGCAGTGATGATTAACTCCTCCCCAGTTCAGATAGATGAATGTATGAAAGTATGTTGTATACATTCTCATGTTGTTTTTAAAGCAAAGCATCCATTTTTATTGTTTGTGTTTTTATTTAGTTTGTTTTTATTGTTTGTGTTTTGATAAAGGTCCGAAAAAAATCTGAGATTTTAATGTGTTTCTTAGCTTCTTTTTCCATGTCTTCTGAACTTGAGCTAACTGAGCCATTTGACTGTTATGGAGGTACTTCTGTATATGCTCTACAATTGTTACTTTATTATTGAATCTTCTATGCCAGAAAAGTTTCTTCAGGACTTGCGTAAGTCAGGATGAGCAAAGTCTCACTTTCCTACATTGAGACACGAAGAGCAAAAAGACAAAGAACTGACTCATTTTGACAGTTCACATGTACCACAGACAACTATGGCTGAGGAACAAAATTCTGCTTGTGCACAGGGCTACCTAACTTCACAGCAGTGTATGTTTACAGTACTTACCCCTTTCACCAAGGGCATGGATGGCACTGAATTTGTGAGAGAAGGGCTCCAAAATGTGTTCCGATCAAATAATTTGAGTGCGGTGTATTTTGAAATGTGCTGTTTATCTCAGAGGCCGCAGAGGTGTGTTAGTAGTACAGACCATCCTGCCCAAGTCTTCCAGTATGCTCTTAACTCGCTGTAGAAAGTGAGAACCTCCCTGCAGGTGTGAAAGCAGTGAGTCTTCAGCTCAGTCAGCTGCTGGCAGCTTGTTTGAGGCAGCCAGAATGGTGCCAGCTAGTGCTGGCTGCTACTGGAGGAGTCCTGAGAAGCTCTTCAGATCAGGCACGGCAAAAATAAAGGAGCTTCTTTATTTTCCAGTAATAACTCTCAGTATATTTCCGTTCATGCGGAGGGGATAACTTTGCATTGGTTACTCTTAGAAAAAAGATACAAGGAATTGTTTATGTAAAGCTCAAAGGGAAGATTACGTGAATTACCATCTGATAATGGAGGCACACAGAATTAATGATAAAGGTACATGCTTGTGTACGTCAGACCTTTGACTCTCTAATCCTGCCCAATTGCTGCAGTCAGGATCACAGAGATTATTTTTGTGTCCTGTTGCTCAGCAAAAACAAAACAGATCAACCATAGTTTTGTGGAATTAGATCAGCCCTGTCCTGAGGCATTGAGAACAAAATGCAAAGCTTCTGGCAAAAATAAAGAGAAATATAGCCAGCTTGTCCTTAAATCTTAGTGAGAAAAGTGCATCTGTTGTGGCCATAAAATAAGTGATTTGTGTTAAAAGACAAAAAGAAAAAGCATCAATACATCATTTTGGAGCTATGTTTTTTGTAGTGCAGAATTGTTCTACGGATCGCAGCAGTTGGGGATAGAAAGAGACTATTAATTGAGTCCATTCCCCTGCACTCGTGGACATAATCCCCTGATGCAAATACGTGGTTTATTAAGGTTACAATGTACTTGCTATGGGAATCAGACCTCTAATAACATCATCTCCAGAGCTCTGGAGGAGTAATGCTTCTTCTCTTTAAGACGTGCCCTGTGATTGGATTGCACCAGTGCTATAAACTAGTAAAAGGAGTGGTGTGAAAGGGCAGTGGAGGTGAACGAAGAGCAGTAAGAAATGCCACTTGAATGAAGCCATATGTATTCAGGTTATATAAAGGCACTGAGTACTTTTCCAAACAGATCACTGTTTGATGAGAGAACAGATATACTGACTTGAGGTACGTTTAAATTCTCATGGCAGAGTTTGAGTTTCAGTTTCCATCCTAGTACACTGGAGCCTGGAGTGGATAAGAGCGCTGAGCCCCACAGCAAGTCTGAAAGGCAAGAAGACATCAATATTTGGTTCAGAATCTTCTTCAAATACTTGAATAAAAGGCCAAAAGAATAGTTCTAGCACTCCAGACTGTCATAGGGGGAAGAGATTTGAAGAGCCAAGTGGCTTTATTGTGGAACATAATTCAGTACAAGAGTACAAGCTCTCTTTCTCCCTGACTTCGATATGTGGCTCTTGCTGTTCATCTTAGCTTATCTCAGCAGTGTTGGAAACAGCCCTATTTTACAGATGTCTGTGATCATATCCTCTCCTCCACCTACTCCAGGCTTTTGCAACTGCTGAGACTGCCTTATTTATACTAGTAGAAGCAATGGTAGGAGCACTGGGATACATAAAGCAATGAAGTTAGGTCACTGTGTTTGTCTGTTGCAATGCACATTGGAGGCCTGAGCACCAAAATCTGCAGATGGTACAGTGGTGTGTCTAACTTAAGACACAAGAGTGAGCTTGTGATGCATGCTTTATTTTTAACTAACCTGATGCTTTTTATCACAAGAGATTTAGTTCTTCACAGTAAATTTAATACATTCTCTACTTGCCTGCCACTTTCTCAGAGCTGCTTCATTTTTTTCCATTGTAAGAGCTGATGTCTTTGTAAAGGCACGTGAAACACAGCTGAGAGTGGTATTTTTGTTTGCTACCTATTGCTTTACAAGCTCCATGTAGCATAGGACAATACAGAGAAGAAACTCTGACACCAGGACTATTGGTTTATTAGGATTTTACTTGGAGTTTCTCAAAGTTGTACCTCACTCAATGTTTCAGTTTGACTTGTCAGGATCTGTAACTCAGGGAAGGAAGCACTAACCTTCAGAAATCAGCTCTGGATGAGGGTGTTAAAAGTTGTTCATTCAAAAATCAAGATACTGAATTGTTCATCATTTTTTAAAAAACATCTGTCTTCGCTTTAAAACCTCCTGTTAAGTGCTCATCTGTGCATGTATATACACATAGTGCTAGAAAACTGGGATCTGAATTGGTATCAATTTAAATCTTTGATGTTCACCATTTAGAAAGCTAGTGACAGTCATTTTCCCCTTCCTAAAATAATGTGAGAGGAAACATCGAATTAATCATGGATATAAAGGCTGCCTGAAGTGAGGTAGCTCATTAAGATTCCTTCTTACAAGATCTGTTTCTTTAAGAAGTGTAATCTCTGTAGTATTTTTCTTTCTTAGTTGGAATGTGTGTAATATTCTTCAACAATGAAATGCTTTACTGGGCTATTTATCATCCTTTGCCTTAAGCAAGTGTATACAATTATTTCTGTGCTAGTGTTACACTGTAAAGTTTTATTATCCTGGTATCTCCTGGCTTTTAGGACCTGTGCAGTGGAAGATGCACAGAGAGAATACATTATTGCCTCTGAATATCCGTCCTTGGAAGCTGCATCCCTCTACAGAGTAAACTGTTTATTTTTCCATTGCTGTTTTCTGGATTATAGCACCACCTACAAGTTACTTTCAAACTGCAGATGCAAGCTGATGATTTTTGCATGGTTTGTGTACCTTTGTCCACGACGAAGCTGTAATTGCCCTCTCTTCCCATGCTCACAAAGCATCAGTGACTTCAACCATAGGAATTTGCTGCTGTTTAGGAAACTATGGCTCCTATACATCTTGCTCTTTTCTTAGGAACCACTGCTTCATCCAGTTCTTAAGAGCAATGCAAGTCTCTGGATCCCATTTATTTTTCAGGTCTCAATTAATGAGGGAAAAGGGGTCTAGGAAGGGGGCTTATTAAATTAAAGATGATCCATATGCCAAAACATGATAAACTAATATATAAGGCACTGATGGAAGATCAAGTCTGAAGACTGAAGGTTGTTGTGGTGAACCAAAGAAAGCTTTTTGTTTCTTCAAGTGGAGCATGGAGCTAAACTTTTTTTTTTTCCTTTTTATCTCAAAGTCCTGTCAGTTTGGCATGTCTGATTACTTAAATTCTGTGAGAGTGAAATCAGTCTTACCCTGTGACAGGGTAGCTAAGCTGCTTGCCCCAAATATCAGGAAGTTATTGCGATGGCTGTAATGGCCTTGGTGAAGTTTATTCTTCTTGGTCTTTCTCAGAGCACGATATTCTTTGTGCACTTTCATGGCATTATGTACAGTTTGGGAAATATTTATCTGTAGCTCTTCTGTTGGTTAATCGCTCTCTCCAATGTAGCCAACAAACATTTACTCTGATGGAAATTCTGATGACATTCTATTCTTTCATTTCTGCTACAACAGAAATGTTATTTGTACTCAACAAAAATAGAAGACACCAATAAGTATGCACTTTACATCTATCAGAATAGCTTATAGACTGCTCTTGCAGCTGCTTTAACATTTGAAAGCCAAGCCAAGAAGGGGGCTTGGACAATGCGCTTTGCAGTTCAGGAAGCCTTGGCTTTGTTGAGTACCAGAAAAGAGATGTTGCCCTCTGTTTTGAACCAGTGGGTCCTGCTGCAGACCTAAATACCCTCATCAGATTTCCCCTGCGGCCTTGGCCTGGTCTTAAGGATGCTATTTAGATGAGCAGCTGCCAACTGCTTCACAGCTTAAAAAATTTCTGCCTTGCAGTCAGAAATGACTGCCCCCCCTACTGAGGTGATGAACTGTCCTGGTTAGTCTCTTCTGACTTGGAGTAGAACAGCATGCACAGGCTGGCTTGTGCTGCCCTATTTTTGCTCTGCTCTGGAATAGACTGGGATTGCAGAAAGAACATTCCCACTATCAATTATTCCTCTATTTGCTATAACTGATAGAGAGACTACTTTGCTGCCTTGCAGAGATACAGAGAGAGGCTTATTGGCTGCTTTGATATTGTGGAAATCGGAGCCAAATATGATAGGAGTAGGTCTTTAAATTTAAAATTATATTGACCAAGGAAACAGAGCTCTTTTTTGGATAACTGTTTTGACACCGAGCCACATTTGCTTAGATTGGTAAGGTTTTTTTCACATCCACCCCAGTACCATGGGGCACAAACTCAGAGTCTTCTCTCTAGTCCTTGTGTTCAAATTATCAAGGAGTGCATTTAATACCCCTGTGCCATCAGCAGTACATCTACTCAGTTATTCCTAATTTCTGTGCTTTTACTTCTGCGCCTTGAATGGGTAGCATTGTACTTGCATTGCAAAGTTGCTTTTGTTCACTGGCTAGTAACGTACTTTTATTGTGGGGGAAGGTTGGGTAAGGGCTAAGTAGAACAGCCTCATTATGAGAGATTGTATTTACTTTTGATGCATTCTGGTTTTTTTGTAGCTATCGTGAGCCAGAAGTTTCCAGCAGTTAAAATTGCTGGGGTGAAGTGAGCTAATGCATACTCATAGCCCTCATAGCTCTACTGGCTTGTTTGTATTCTACCTGCCTGGGGACTGTGCTGTCCTAGCTTCACAGCACTGCAAGTTAGTATTCATTATTTCAGAAACCCTACATGCTTAACTCCTCAGCTGTTGTATTTAAAATGCACCGAGTTAGTTTTTAGGTTTTTAAGGTTTTTAAGGAAGCTACAGGACCTTGGGCTTCTTCCTTTAGCAATCAGTAGACTGGATCAAGTCTTAGGAAGGCATTATGCTCATCTGGACAGTTCCAGTTTGCAGGTTTTGCATCACTTACCACTGTAGTTTACAGCAACTGTGACTCATACTACTTATTTTGCTCTTGGTAAGTAGTAATAGGAAAGAGAGATGTGCTGGCTTTAGACAAATACAATTTTTTGTACACAACAGAAGTTTGTTCTGTTCATGTGATGGCACACATAATTTGTTTCATGTTTCGCCTTTCTCCTCATCCTCTTCACTGCCTCAGTCCGAGTGTTCAGCTGTAGGCTGGTCGAGGTGTTCAAAGGATGGAATAACCATAATGGATGGAGTAACTGCTACTTGATTGATTCCAGCCTGTACAAGCAGGGAAGAGATGACTTTTGTGGGCCCCAAAGCTCTGGGTTTTGTAGGCTCAGTGAAATTGCTGGCTGAAGATGCAAATGAGTAAGTTCCTGATGGTGACAACAGTTTGTAGATCATCCTCTTTCTGCAGCAGTTCCTCCCTGACCTAGTTGCTTAGTTTGTATTCAGTCACCCACAAACACGCAGTAGGAAAAGATTTGGGTTTTTTTAGCCTGTTTCCTAACTACACAAACACACTTCTCCAATGGGGCTAGGTAAAGTAATTTTCTACAATGAAGATTGCTTAGATGTTTTGGAATTTATTACAGCACTGAAGTTTCTATGCTTTTTAGGGGTTGAGTGGAACTTAAGTGTGAATATACCAAGCAAAGCTTTAGCAAAATTAAAAAAAATTCCTAGCAAGAGGACACATGATCTTTCAGCAGAAAAGGATCCATTGCGTTCCCAAGTGTATTACTATTAGCAGTAGGTGCCTTGTCAAAATGAGTTATTTATTTATTTGCCTAGGAGTAGTCTGATTTCATCACAGAACTGTGACTTTTCTGACGGAGTTGCTAACTCCTGCTGATAGAACTTAAAAAGCACATTGTCTATCTGCCCTTCTGCTAATTCCTATTTCTCCTCTGCTCACCTTTTTTTTTTTTTTTGATTGCCAAATGTTTTGCAAGATAATGGGATTCAATATTTGAGAATTCATCTACTCCTGCTGCTTCTTTCCTGACTGAAGTCATAATCAACTCATGGAATCACAGATGGCTTCTTCAGAGGTGTTTATGTCAGAGGAATGTGGTTTCAGGTGGGGACAATAAGAACTAGGAGGAGAAGAAATGTAATTATACAGGTTCCATATGAGCTACTGAAGTAATAAAATGAAAAGACTACACCTCCTGGTGCCAGCAGAGAGACAAAATTATTTCCAAACAGAGAATAGCTGAAAAATTTTGTCAATTTTATCAGAAGCTCCTCAGGATTTTTTTTTTTAACTTTAACAACTGGATTACCAACTTGTAGATAAACATATGGTGTAGTGTCATGGGTTTTTATTATGATACATGGAAGAGAGTGGTTAATTTTTTTTTTATTATTATTATTTTTTTTTGACATAGTAACAGATGCCAAAGGTAATCCAATAATTTCTAACCATCTTTTACCTTGAGAACTGAACTTGGATTGTGGGCATGGCTGTAATAATTTAATTATTTATTTTGGCAGAATACCTTATTGTCAGAAAAGAAAGAAAGCCAAATGACATGAAATGGTGATAGCATCTGGGATCCTTCATTTGTGTGTTAGGTTCACATAACCTGGTTCCCAACTCAGCTCAAAGGGCCTCTGTCCCCTTGATGGATTCACATACAAGGCCTGCTCCAAAAGTAATAGATTTGAGTATGTTGGCCTGCAACATCAGAGGTGAATGCTGGTGGTATGGCAGTAGAGGCCAAACCTTGCCACCAACATACTGTTAGGTGTTGTTGCCGTCTGACAGAAGGCAGCAGAAGGGCAGTCTGATGGAATGGAGTCTGATATGGAAGTGCATATGAAGCACAGGTGTGGAACTGAATTCCTCCATGTAGAAAAATAGTATCTATTGACATTCATTGACACTTGCTGAATGTTTATGGAAACCAATCAGTGGATATTAGCAGTGAGGTGGTGGGTGGTGTTTTTCAGCAGTGGTGATAACAGCATGAGAGACAAACCAAATTCTGACTGAGCATGCAGATTTTAATGAGCGTGGCGTGCATGATCTCGTTCATTGCTGATGAAAATACGTAGCTGATGATTTTGACTATATTGAAAAGAGGGTTTTGTAGCTGAGAATTTGCTTTGTCAAATAGTATTATTGTGCTCTTTGTTTCTATGGGAATAAATAAGAGGCATTATTTTCATAGCTGACACACTTAGCTACATGTCTCAGTTGTCAAATGTAAAACGAGGGTGGAATAAATCTTTATGTAAGGTAAGGAGTGCAGTGGTAATAAATGCGATAGCAAATAGGAACAGCATTCACTGGAGCCTTCTTCCTTCATTTCTATCATCCTCTGGGAAGAGTTAAACTTGCAGGGAACGTAGACTATATCTTATGAATCACTGACCTTATGTCTATGTTGCTCCATTGGCTACTTTGCTGCTTCCTATGAATCTTCTGATAAATTCATTTTTCGAGTTCACACGCTTCTAGAGAAACCCATATGTACCAGTTACAAATATCCTCCGCAAGTATTTCGTTCTGTTAGTCTTATTCGTTGGAAACTTGGAGCAATATCCAGCTTTATCACCTCATGCAATGACAAGTATCAGGATGCTGATCCTGATTTCACACTACCTCTGTGCACCTTATGAAGACACTTGTCTTTTTTTTGTAATGCTGTAGAACATATCTACTGTTGGGTATTTTACAGAATGCTACATTCACATGCTATTAATTTAAGGATTCCACTTTCAGTTCAAGGTCTTCAGTTCTATTGCTTTTATTCCTACCATTTCTTGTCTTTGGGTCTCATTGTTAAACATGGGATGGTCTTTAAAATTTAAGTGTAGTTGTATGGAAGCTGTTGAGTCACGGCCTGAATCACTGATTGATCACCTGGGGAAAAGACCAGCTCAGCCCTGGGAGCACAGGTGAAGGCAATTCAGCTGTGTGTCTTAGACCCCATTTAAGGGCTCACTGGCAGTGGGGAAGTTCTGTGGTTGGAGATCCCTTTGTTGTGGAGTTTTTCTTTGCAAGCCTAGACCTTCGGGTGAGCGTTCTTTCCCTATTTGTCCTTTTGCTTCATTCTTATATCACATTTCCACTCCTCTAATCTTTCCACTTGTAATAGTAGTTCATAATAATATCATAAACTTCTTGGAGTTTAGACAAGAGTTGTAACTTCTTTGTGAAGATTTATCTTTCCATGATTTTCTTCTGAATGTTGTTTACTGAATGCAAAACCTGCTGAAAAAGGTAAGATATTCTGGGTATCAGGGTAAGAAAAGCTGCATCGTAACAGATTTATTTTTTAATAAGTAGAAGGTGAAGTAGGATGAGCTTATATGGGCTGAACCCTTTCCCAGGCTTATTGGACTACTGCATTTGAAAATGAAGAACTCCCTTATCTGTGTTTATTCTTGCTCTCTGATTTAATTGATGTATTTCAAGAAGTAGGGAGACTTTAAATATATGTATGTTACCTTTGTTTTGGACTTGAGGCAATAGTTCCTACTATATATTTCTGTATTACATAATTCATACATAAAATGTTAAACAAACACTTCTGCTGGAGTATTATCCTCTTGTACGTATGTACCTATGCTTCTTTTTTTTTTTTTTTTCCCCTCTAGTGCAATGGGCCTGTTCATTTATTTGCATTACTTTGTTTTTCCTGAACCCTCAGTTAATTTCTCAACGCTCCTTTGTAGTCAGGCCTTTGTCTATCTACTTTATCCCTCCAGTGTTGAAGTCAACCTTTAAGCTGACTCCGTTCAAGGACAAACAGGAGACAAATAAGAATTCTTAGTTTTAGGTATGCGTAAGCAAAAAAACAACCAAACAAAAGTACCATACCAACAACAAAAAAGCTTTTAGACAGCTAATCGAAGTTCTTAGAGTGCCAACTTCCTCGCAGAGAGAAATGTAGACTGAAAAACGATGTGTGTTTTAGTATTTCTACTCTGCAGGCCATGTGTGGGATACAGGCAAAATCTGAGAATCATTCAGATTCATGGTTCATAGTTTAGAGCACACAAAATCTACATTCCAATTAGATGCCATCATGCCATCAGGTTTTCTTTTATGGTTGCAGCTCACTCAAATGTCTGGTATATGCTAACTTTGCTGATGACTTTTCAATCACAAAAATACTGCTGTTCTTGCACCTGATTATTCTCACATAATGCACTAGTCTGCCTCCCAGGACTCAGTTCAGTGCCTCTGAATTGGTGATAAAGCCTGAGCACTGACAGCATGAGTAACTGATGTTCCTAAAGGTAAACCTGTAGACTATCACTTGGTTGCTGCAGCAGATTGTGGTAGGGAGATGAGTACAGAGTAGTGTCAATTCAAGATTAAACACTGCAACAAAGGGGGAAAGAAAAATATCTGTACTTGATAATGAATCAGTACTTAATATGTCTGATTTGCATAACTTTAAGCAAGCTATCTCTCAATCAAGTAGTTGCAATTAAATACATTTCCAAACTGCTCAAACAACATAAAAACTAAACGTAGTTTTGATTTTTACCTTCTATTAGCTTGGATATTTTTACCTGAAGGGTAGAAATGCTGTGCTTTTGCCAAGATTGGGGTAGTCAAGAATTCTAATTGATAACATATGAAGGGCTTATTAAGCTTATCATGTTCCTGTCTTCCAGTTGTTTCTTGTGCTTAGTAGGTCCCAGATGCTAAATTTGATTGCAAGCTACCATGCTTCATAGTGAAGTTAGTCTATCCTTTGCTTCTTTTTTTTTGTTCATAGTTTCTATAGGCCTAAAGAATATGTAATATTGGTGATCAGATCTGTGGCATACTGGCAGTGCTAGCTATGATATTAGGTGTTCTTTCTATTTACAAATATATAATGTTTTAGCTTGTGCTCTCCATACAGCTAATTATCTCAAGTGCAAATTCACTCCTGTACAGCTGTTTCTAACTTCACATTTAGCCAACAGAACGCTTCCCTCAGCCACAAAATCTGTGCTCAGCTGCTCTTTATTCTGAACCTGCTTGTGTTTCAGAGCCATTTGCAGCTTAGAGCTGTGCCGCACCTGAACCATGCTAGAATTTAAAAAGAAGAATTATCTGCTGCTTTACCTGGGGGCTAACCTGACAGGCATGCCTGAACTCCACTAGAACCTTCTCATCTAACTGATTCATTTGAGGTATTCTGATCTAATATGAAATATGGATTATAAGTAGGAAAAGCAAGGCCATCCTCTTGTTTCTGCAGATGAGTGGTAGTTTGGCCTTTTGGGAGTGAGATGACAGTGTAATTCCCATTATCTGGCCTGCTGAATATTTGTATACTTTTATGAGGTGAGCTAGCAAATACAAGGAAATTAAGAATGTATGTCAGCCTGTAGCAAAGCAGAGTTGCAGGACACAGCAGACGTGAGTACAATGTAAACAAAGGAAATAGCTAATGGATGTGAAGAATCTCATATTTTTTTCCAGTACTTCATGGAGTTCAAAAGCCTGAAAGTTCCAAATGGTTTGTATTGATGCTCACCTCCTTTGTGGTCACTGTCGTTTTGCAGTCTGTGCGTTCCAGTCAATACAGAGTTCTCTTTCATTTTGAATATCACTGAATCTGTTGTTAGTTTTTAACCTATGACAGAGAATAAAAGAAGTAAGGTGTGTAACTACAAACCAAAAGAGGTCTGACTGCAAATCAAAACCAAGAGGTAAATAACTCCTGCACTGTACATTGAAAGTTCATAATCTAATTAGGTGAAGTTTTAATTTCTTACAGATACTGGGGTTAAATATCCTGCCCAGTGATAGGTGACATAGAAAAGACTGCTGCCACCCCCTCTGAAACTTTTGGCTGGGAACTCCATGAAAGATGGTAGTTCAGACCTGCATGGTTTATTCCTAATTTCACATTATGAAGCTGTTTATCATGCAGACCATTTATTTCCTGATGAAGCAAGGATCAGTAGGGTGACTGTACATATGCTGCATATCCAGAGCTTAAAAATATCTCTGTGATACTGGAAAAAGGCAGAGATGCTGCATGTGAGGAAGGGGAGAGAGTGTTAATTGCATTCACATTCATCACTTCAGGAGTGTGAGTTGTTGGTGAAGTGCTGATAGCTAAGATAACAAGCTGCATTCCCATGTAACATCCTGTTTTTATTTGTTGTTTTGCTTCTTAAAGCACTTCTACAGCCTGTCCCTGAAGCAGAGTTTCTTTTTAGAACTGATGCTTGCTTTTGTGAAAAAGCTATGGGCAAATATAGCATTAAACCTAGTTCCTTCACTTTACTGAGAGATCAAGGTTTTGATGAGGGCTGCAGCATCAGTAGCACAGGTTATATCCTAGGCTTGTATCGCTATTGCTTGAAATGGTGTGTGGTTTAGGAATATCTTAGAGCTGCTCATAAGACATATCCAAAGACTCTAATATAACTTTGAAACATCCCTGTGCTGTATATATTTTGTGTGGCTTCTGTTGCTGTTAATGTGAATTGAGCCCTATTGTTTACTTAGTAGAGACAGCAGTGTGAGAAAGTCTTCCTGCAGGAATGGCTAGGTAATGCACTTTAATGCCATTCTTAGAGTGGAAAGGGACTTTTGACCTGCTCCCCTAAGAAAAGAAATAATACGCTAAGCTTGAAATTTTGTTGGCATATTTAGTCTTCATCTTTAACCTATATTGGCATCTGGCATTTACTGCTCTGGTATTTCTTCTGAGGAATGCTTTAAGTTATAAATGAAGTCCAGCATAGTGCAAAACTTCCGGTGGGTTTCAATTACAGTCTTCTGTTAATCAGAGAGTAGGAGGATGGACAGAACATGACCGGTTGGGATTGCTGTCCTGTGTTGAAAATCTGAAGAGGAATTTCTTAAACAGTTCTGAGAAAGTCAGTGATGTTTCCCCATCTTGAAGCGGCACCTAGTACTTGTAGAAGTTTGTTTCTCTGGTTAAATATTAATGCAATCATTTATCTTCATAAAAATATTTTAAGGTACCTGGATAAATGGTAACTAGAATACTGGGATAACCATTTTCTTAATCATTCTGTCTTTTTATTTTTAATGCCTGCTACATTAAGAAGCATTATGTTGTATTAGTCTGAAATGAGCTTTTTGCTGTGTGGATTACAAGGTGCTAAAGAGTGAATGTGTTGTCTAATTCAGCCCTTGTGAATATTCTTTATAGGAGTCCTCAGGTTCTTAATTATGTTACATTAAGAGTTTTTTTTTGTTGTTATTGAAAATACTATGCTTTCATGTGCAGTGTGGCAGCAGAACAGATAATGAAAAAAAGCACAGTCTTCTTTCACGCTTAGCTCTCTCGTAATGTTGTATTTCTATGGCTGTCTGTACAAGCTAATAATGCTTTAACCTAGTTTATTTGTGAAGTAAGATTCCTAGAGGTTCCCAACAGTATCTTCTATGTTAAATCATAGGGAAAGGGGAACACTCACCTTGAAAATACTGTTTTAGATAGATTATCTGCTGTTATGCAGGCCAACTCTGTTTAGCACTTCCCAGTGTGTGTGACTATTTTGGCAATAATAAGCCTGCAAAATAATCACTGATTGTTGGAGACATCTGCTTGGATTGGAGTAATAGATTAGCATAACTTCCATAGTAGTGCTTTCACACCATGAGCATAGCTGACCTGCAAACTTAGTGCTGTAGGCGGGAGAGGCATAGAATACGAGTTCAATTCTAAATTCTTTAGTAAGATGTGTTTCTTTACCTCAGAAACAAGAGGTTCAGTTCTGAAATTGAGAAACAGGATGCTTGAGCACTTGGGAGAGAGTAAAAATGTATCACCTTAATGTCTGTCAGATTTGCTTTTGTGAGAAATGACCCGTGTGTGTGTTTTGAGTTCTGCAGCATGGAACAAATGTCTTCTGGAGAGCAAGAAGTACCTTGGCTCTCAGCGTGATCAAGGAGTCTGTAATGGTGAGGCCCATGGCTAAAGGATTGCCTGGAGAAACATTTGTACTGTAATGAACTGTGGGGAGCCACATTTACTGATAATCAATTACAGTGAAGGAGTATAGCTTAATTTTTGAGATTTGAGAATGAGTTTGCAGCTAGATAATAAAAGCATTTCCTTGCTTATAAACAAGACAAACCTGATCAGTAAAACAGTGAGACAGTAAATGTGTAATCTTCCAGTGTTTTTCTGAGTTCTGATAAGAGCACCGCTGTCTTCAATTTTTAGATTTATTAATCTCTGAGGGGTGCTGCAGAAAGTGAGAGAATAAGACAATAATGTTCGCAGAGCTTTCCTTTCAGATGAGGTAACTGTGCGGATTGCAGAAACGAGAACAGAGTGCTACCTCCAAGTGTTCAAAAGCTATTTTACTTAAGCGGTAGAATTTATTAAACTATACTCCTGTATATTTTAGCCAGATCAGTTTTGACACAGAGGTAATGTGACAAACTGTTGAAAAACTGCTGCCAACAGAATGCAGCTCATTCTGTGCTTCATTTTGCTACCATGGAATGGTTGAATTTGTATCTTAGGTGAAGAATAATGCACTGAAAACTCTAAAATTAACAAAATAGCTCCTAAGAATACAATACTTCTCCCTCATATTGTTGGAATATGCTGAGCAGTTGCTCTTCATGTGAGCACCTATATCGAAGTAACTTTTTGTTTCTATTCCCAAATGCAAACTGTGATGATGGAAGCTCAGCTGAAGAATCCACATACGTGGCAAAAATGTTGCTGGTTTGAAGTTTTCCAGTGAGTGTCAAATATGCCACGAATTTCTAAACATTCTGTTGATTTCGTGTGTTTTTCATTTCGAAGCATAACTGGAGAAGTATAGCTTTGAAATAAGAAACTTGGAACATTTTGGTAGGACAGAAGTTTTCAATAATTGTTGCCTCCCTCATCCCTTCTCTCATCATTAAAAAAGTGCTATAATGTAGAAAAAATAATTTGGTGCTGCATTTCAATACATATAAAGTAGCATCTGGGAAATAGCTCTTTTAACTTCAGATGTGTAAGAGATGGCCAGGATACTATCCAGAATGCTTGTACAGATCTAGTTTCTCAGAGGTTAACTTAATAAATGCCTTACAACTTCAGTTTTTTTTAATTCAAGATAATTACTAATCAGGCTTTAAAATGTGTAATAATGGAAAACTAGGTAGATTTTTTTTTTTCCATCCCTGCTCACCCCCCATCTTATCCTTGAGGAAGGAAATAAATCTTTGTTTCTTCTGTGTTCCTCAGAACACTGAGTCAGGATTTTTACCTGCAGGCTCTCCGAAGTGCATAGGAACCGTTAAATTTTTCTCTGAATTGTTTGTTGAAAGTAATTTTCTCAGCTCTCAGGAAAAGGCTGGAACTAAGAACTGATTGGACAGATGTTATGAAGTAATTTGTGTAGATATTTGCAATTGCGAGACCCAGAGCACTGACAAAAGTCTGACCAGAAGCAAGTGTTATACACTGCCAAACCCACGTAAGATGAGTAAATTGGCCCCAGAATTACCTGCCTTCAGTGTTTTCCTGGAAAAGAAAATAAGAATCATGTAGA
This sequence comes from Perdix hodgsoniae, assembly GCA_035772895.1. Classification (NCBI taxonomy): domain Eukaryota; kingdom Metazoa; phylum Chordata; class Aves; order Galliformes; family Phasianidae; genus Perdix; species Perdix hodgsoniae. The sequence goes on along the minus strand of JAPSGF010000046.1, from coordinate 4,548,123 downwards.
TTATTTGAATGTTATTCTGCTTGAACTATGGAAAATTTGATATGGGGCAGAATCAGAAGAAAAAACAATTACTTTTATTTTTATGATGTGAAAATTGAGTATTTTACCTCCTGACTTTGAAGATGAATCTGAGATAACTGGTAGCACTACAAATGCACATCAGAGTTCTGTGTATTTACATGCGAGTATATCTAGAGGTACCTAGGCTGTCACACTTAAAATCAGTTGTTATTTTTTTTTCCTCCAGATGGAGCAGTTTTTTTCTGGATCACTGTTTAACTGGGACACAAGTCTTCAAATTAAACTTAGGTTCTTTATTGTTTAAGTAAAACTGGATTATCGGTACGGTATTCCAAGTTCAGAATTTTTCATTAGTTTTTTTCCCCTCCCTCTGTAGAAGAGTATATTCTGCAGCTCAGTTCAGTGGAGCTGGACTAGGTGTGAAAATGACTGGAAGAGTGAATGAATATGATGGCTGTGAGGAGTTCCTTCACCTTTCCATTGAGGACAAAGGCTTTTGGTGGTTTGTGATCATAGTATTGCACCCACAGTATTGTCCCATCTTTGGCTCAGGTTTTTCATGTGTGCAATTGGGACTTCTGTTCCACTTCCATTTCTTTTTGCCCCAAACAAGTTAGAAATTAAACTTTTCAGTTCTGTGAACTGATGATTTAGCTCTTGCACTCACTGAATAGTTAGTGAAGACCTTTGGAGATTATGCCATTCTCACTGATAAGTTGTTTATTTTGAGTAATTCTGAAATATTTCAGAATATGTTATAAAACTCCCATATATAGAAGATACTCAGAAAACAATATAACTCCGGTATTGTTGGATATAAATGTTCGGTATGGTGGTACAATGTGTTCAATACTTGACATTTTACAATTTGCTTGGGAAGGTAAATGGATTAAAATGTTAATTTGTTACAATGGGTTTCCATGATGAAAAATTCAAAAGGTCTTCTGCTCGCATTTTCAGGTCAGGAGAGAGTTTGACTTTTACAAATCAAAATAAAAGGGATTGCTACATAATGCATGAATGGTGTATAACTTCAATTTTGACTTAGCTGGAACAGCGTTTCTGTCCTTACCTAACTGCTTTTTACTGGAAGGGATGGAAGAGGAGGGGGTAGTGGGTTGCTCGAAGGATTAGTGAAATAGTGCAGAGACTTTCAGTTGAATCCACAGAACTCATCACCACCAACCAGCTGTCAGTGGTCTTCTGCTGATTATTAGCCCTCTTTACCAAGTTTGTGATGGCACAGCACTGAACATCAACCTGAACTTGCAATATAATGAAGAATGGCAGTCACTGTTACAAAACCTGTTGATCTGAGTGTCCACTGGGCTTGTGATATAGTCTGTGAAGGGAAATGGCTTCTTGGATTATGGAATTTTAGAGGCTGTTCAGTTTTGGTGAGTGTGTAGTACAGTCTCTGCAATAAACCAAGGCTCTTTTTCAGAACAAGATTACATTGGGTCTTCGCTTTGTCTTATGCTGTTGGAAGATGCTCCTGGTTTTTGTAATAGGCTTTGGCTTTCCAGAATATCATGGCTTGACCTTCTTGTTCTAGATGTAGGAACATCCTATGAGGACTTCTTTTATGAGCATGACAGACTTGGAATGCATGCACACATGCCCAGCAATTAGCCATGTTATGTTTGGACAGAGCGTCTGTAGCAAATGCTGTGGTCAGTGATAGGTCTTGAACAAACTGTTGGTCTTGTGTACATTGATATTCCATATATGGCTTCAAATTCTGAGGCTGTCTTCTGCTTTCTGAAAGTGGGGGGGGGAGGGGGGAATAAAGCAACGTGTTGCCTTGGTAATAGGTTTGAACAAATAATTAGTTCTGAGTTGTTTGACCTTTGTTTAAATTTAAAATCTGGCATGTTTTTCTAAAAAAAAAAAAACAACCCCAAACAAACAATGCCATTTTTAAAAAATGGGGACTAAACAAGAAACTGTTTGATGGAGCTTTAATTTTATTTTTCTGCTTTAACAGCTAATGTTTCAGTCTTCATTCCAACTGTGTTTAAAAGAAATTCTGTTCCAAATAATAGTTGTAAAATAGCTTTTTGTTTCCCAAGGACTGGGAATCATGCATGAAATTTTTCAAGTTAATGACAAGGTTTGAATTGAGTGTGCACTCTTAGAACAAAACTGCCTTGTTTAAAAAAAAAACAAACAAAACAACACTGTTTGGACAGCTCACAGCTAAAGAAGATTAAATTACTAGATTAGACTTCTCTATATAGCTTGACTGATGAGAAAGCTATGCTGCAGTATTCATTGTTTATCAAATATCACTTGATCAGTGGCACTAACAGAAACAAATATGTATTGGATGCATGATTACAAAATGATATTGCAGATGTGTGAGGAGTTTTGATTCCAAGACCTCTGCAGAGGCGGAAAGTTAAGAGATGCTGAAACAGTAACGTGTGCAGCGGAACCAGAGACACAACAGGCCAAGACTTCTTTCTTGAGAAGGACTGTTGTTTTGTGATCTCTCACTGAAGGACGTGGTAGGAGTAACCTGCAAAGTGTTTATAAAACAGCTGCTCTCCCCAGTTGCCTTTTCTCTCTCAACTGTTTTTGAAAATAAATGACTTGATGAATCTCTTTGTTGTCACTTCCCAGATAGAGCAGCCTTTGTGAGGAGTTATACCTGCACACAAATGATGTCCACCTAGCTGCAGCACTTATACTCACAGAGGGGGGTTGGAGGCTTATCTGTATGATCATCTAGTTTGGACATAATGTATATTGTTTGGATTAGTGCACTGCTGTGTGTAATTTTATTAGGATGAGAGAAAATCTGAAAGATGGATTATCTCAGTGTTACCCATTTAGAAACAAACTACTGCTACATGGTGACAAGTACATTGTGGACATATTTATGTAATGAACTGTCCTTTCTTCCTGTCTGGAGAAGAGGATTTAGCAAATGTTGGCTTTTCAGGTTGTGTGTGTGTGCTGTCAGAAGACCTGGGATCCCATTTCTTCTGGACTACGTCGCCTAAATAAGTGGCCAGTAGGAGATAATTTAACTCCTGCAACTTAGAGTCTCTGTCAGCAGATGGCTGTCTCCTAGTGGGATTTCTAGTTCATGTTTCAGAGGCGGAGAATGCAAATCCTGTTCAGTTTGCTGTGCTGTGAGCAGAGCTACATACCTGCCTTCTTTCCTGCTGCCTCTTAAGCTAATAGTGCTGCTTTTAATCCCAAAAAGAAAAGCTGAGATCTGGAGAGTGTTAATATTATATCATCCTCTCTGAAATAGGAAAGTAGTAGTAGGCTGGTATAGAAAACTAAGGAAAATTAACTATTTCTTAACTGCAACTACTTTGTGGGTTTCTTTATTTAATCCTTGTGTTGTGTCCTCCTATTGCTTTTTGAGGAATAAGAGTCTTTGTATGCACATGAGGCAAAACTGCCTTTGTGCTCTTGTATAACTGAGGAGCAGACCTGTATTCTGCAGAGGCAGGAGCTGGGTACCTGTGTCTGCATAGTTCCTGTTGGGATGTCTGCCTTAGGGTACTTTGCATACGTCTGATTCCAGATGTATGCAAATCCAGATTCCAGTTCTGGATTTCTTCAAAAATCTTAGGGAGTGTAAAATGGGAAAGGAGAAGGAAATTCTGAGGTACTGGTATCTCTATAACTCTCATTTGAAATAAGGAAACCTGGTGCTTGTGGCTGATTGTTTGTTTAATGCAGTATCTAATCTGTAGAAAGGGGACATGTGCTGCATTTACCCTGCTGCAAAAGATCTATGTTTGAGAGATTATCTGTATCTGCAGTGGTTGCTCTGTTAATCAACAGGAATAAACTGAGTTCTACTGTATGTTGTTTTAAAATGAGAAAACTGCCATTTGGTTAGAAAGTAATCAGCATTGCCTGATAGGTAATAGACAGTAATTGCCTTCTCACATAACTTGCAAACTGCATAGAAGTATTTGCTCCACATGGCTGAGAGATCGTTACACCAGACTGAGTATTCTCTTGGTATTTTGGCCCACGTGATCAATAACTTCTTGACAATCTCAGTCTCTTGCAAGTTAGGGGAGTACTCAAAGTTGATATGAATTTCATATCATCAGAGAAAGGACAGTCTCATGAGAATGGGTTCTTCCTAAATTAGGGACTAAAACCTTTTAGTTAAAAAAACAAACCGCCACAACAGAGTGGCAGGGGAGAGTAGCTGCTTGTGCAGGAGAAGGCCTGTAGCCTCACAGAAGTGGGGCAGACTGAAGGGGTTGAACTGAGTTGTGGAGTTAGCATACATGATTGGCAGGTCTGGTGGAACAGAGGAATTCAAAAGGCCTTGTGGAGAGCTGTGTCTTGGGAAGCTTTGCAGCCAGCCTATGAGTACCCCTGGGAAATCTAGATTTGGATGCTGGAGGTTCCTCTATTAAGGCAAACTGTGTCAGGGAGCTGGTGTTATAACTGTCAGAATGGGTGTTGTCCCACAGACAGGAAGGACGTTGTTTTGGGGACAGGTCCAGCTGGTTTATCTGCAGTGCACAACTCCAAAAGGTAAAAGAAACAAGTTCTTGGAAGATACATAAAGTAGAGCTCCATCTTTGTTCTACCTCTGCAGAGACAAATACAGTTTATGGCTGGTTAAGTAGGGCTTTCTATTACCATCTGTTGAATTTTGCAGTTTCCCTTCCCTTCTGCTCTAGTATTTGCAGATTTCAGTAGCAGAATGGTTGCTTGGAAACTCAATTGTCTTTTTTCATTTGCAGTTAGAAAAGGACCTTCAATTTTGGTAACTCAATTACCATGACTAAAACTCCTTAGCAAAGTTAGTTTCTGAAGTGACAGGCTAAATGCTGTAGTTACACTGTGTGATATAACTGTGTTTTCATCAGAGCTAGAGCTGTTCTGATGTGAAAATATGTTGGTATCATAATGGCAACATAAAATGAGTTGCATGAAAATGATCCTCTTGTATATGTACTAGTGTTGATGTGCCATTTCTACTTCCCTCTGTTTCCTGGAGCAGGAAACCACCTATGAGTATTCAGATCACCATGACCTGATTGTGGGTGAATTTAGTTTTGTTAGTTTGTATTTCTTAATTTTCTGCTTGCTAAGCTTTAGTTTTGCATTGTAACACAGCAATCTTACTATGTCTTCTGGAGAAGACAAACTTCTAGCAGTAATTTGTGAGTACTGATTTCTGCTGAAGCAGTGCTGATATCATGCCAGTTTCTTGGTTGTTGCTGAATGATGGGAGTGTGCCCAGGACAGGGCTGGGCTGCTCAGCAGAGATCTAGCTGTAATGTGTTCCTCTGGTGTTAAAAGTGAGCATGATTTTGAATGTTTTGTACAGGAAAAACTATGGAGTGTTATGTTTTTCTTAAAAGAAAGAACTTGTGACTCATTGTGTCTATTTCAGAATGCTCATGAAACAAACTCTTCCTCCTATTCCTTGACATTTGTATTCCTAAGTAAAAGAGGAGGAAAAAAAACACCTGAACACCTCATGTCAGGAGGCTCCTCTTTATGGATTCCATTCATAAGTAGTATGCTTCATGCTGACAACTGGTTTTCCTCTGTCATATGTGTTAATGTAAAGAGGTGCGTAAGTATCAGGTGGAGAGGAGAGATTCTGAGCAGCTTTGTAACACTCAGTCAAAATGATTTTCTATCTTATTAGAATGCATTCTTTCTCAGGATCGCTGTTTCTGTACTCACCCATGTCCTTCAGGAGCTTCTTTGAGAGGCTTATTATGGATGTGTTCACAGCTTGGCTAGGAGCTTGGTGAAATGATTTTTCTTTTTTTTTTTTCTTTGGGTCTGTTCATTTTGAGGGTTTGGTTTGAAGGGTGGATAAAGAAACACTGATCAATGGTCATTGTCTTTTTTAACTTGCATACTAACGTGCTTTAGTGAAGTTGTAGTGAAGTACAAGGAAGACTGAATGGAGAGCATGGGGAGACTTTCTTTGGTCATAGTTTATGGTGTGATTTGAGAGAAATAATAGAACTGCTGCAGTTATGCTCAGACATCTTGTCATGAGAAGGTGGCTGTACAAATACACAGAGCTTAAGGTGGCTTTTGTTCTTATTGCCATCTGAGTCTAAATGCTGAACCCTTAGTTCTGCGTGCTGAAGCCACAGTGAAGAGCTATTGTTCTCTTAATTTACGGGATGCATCATGGGGCTGAAGACTGAGCTAAATGCCATGTGAGGCTATCTGAAGTGATAGATCAATGCTTGCCATTAGATGCATCAATTTCAGTTTTGAAACTGATGTGGGTGTAAGCATGATTGATAATTGCATTGAGGGTCTTGTAAGAGTGGCTTAGGAGTTCATTTTATTTAAAATTGAAGGAAAATAGTATCTGTGCAACACTGCTACACTTCATAGTAAATGTTACAAATGAATGCTTCAGAGGGTACTTATGTACTTTCTGCTGTTTCTTATTCCCAAGAGCAGTATTAAAATCTCATTTTTAGGATACAGAGCTTTGAGTGTTATTCCTCTTAGGAGTGGTAGTAGTGGTAACCTTCATGGTTTGGCTGATGCTTGGTTACTTTACCTTCCCATCTTTGGGGAGGATTTTCGTAAACAATTACTTCTATCTCATCTTATAAAACATCTGTTTAATATAAAATAAATGTGGGAATCCTGCATTTGTGGTGTAGTGTTCCTTTAAAGGCTGAATGTACAATAGTAAGCATTGCCAACAGGTCAGTATTTCTGTATCACACCTTTTGTAAAGCTTAGTGGCTTTGACTTTGTGCTGTGGATAACGTAGGGTTCTGAAGGTACAAAATAATACCAAGGTACTTAATTACCCATATTATTCCAGTGTAGTCAGGAGCACAGGTTGTTAGCAGTTCTGAGAAAATGCTTTGTCCGTGAACAGAGATTGTAAAGAGAAAAAGGAGAGGAATGTGCTGCTGTTTGGGGGGGGGGGGGGGGAAGACTTATAGGTCCCAAGTCAGGGGCAACACTCAGGCTGGGGTCCAGGTTATTTGGTTCGGTTTGTGCTTTAGATGTTTTCAGCTAAGAGGAGAGCAACCTCCTTTTTCACTTTCAGGCTTTGGAGATCTTCAGTATTGGACCCTTAAGCTCTTTTTCTGCCATCTGAAGTTATTTATTGTCAGGTAGGAGGCAGCACAACTGTTGTTCTTAAATGAGTCTCTCACTTGACTTTGCTCTTAAAATTGAATAGCTAGAAAACATCGTGTAGAAGACGTTTGTTCTCAAACATTTTATTCAAAGAAAACTATGGTTTAACTTCCCACTCTTCATTTGGGTATTAATTCCTATGACTTTGTCTATAGGTCTCTTTCCTTTTTTTAAATCAGCAAAGTAATGGGCTGAAAAAATGATCCGCAGTTTTCTAGAAGAGTGTGGGAGTCTTCAGAGTAGTTTGGACCTACTTAGCAGTCTGATTTGTTAATGTCTGAGCAAGGAGTTGCTTTGAAACTGCCCTAAATGAGCTTAACTGGAAAGAAGAGACCTTTGTCAGCATAAAAGAGGCTGCAGAGAGGTGAATCAGCAGAAGCTTCAAGGAAAAATATGACTTCTTGAAGTGCAAGCAGTAAACTGTGAAGTCATTAATGAAATGCTGGTAGTGAGCAGGTGGGAGAAGTTGTGTAGAGTGCTGTTTTCTTTTCTCTTTTTTAAACGAAACTTGTGAAGTAAACAGGTTACTTTTTCATCTTTGTTCCCTTGCTTGGTTGTGTTCTTCTTTTTCTTCAAATATTAAAAAAAGTCTTTCTATCCAACCCAGTGTGCTCTTACAATGATCTGGAATTTCCTAAATCTGAGGCAGCTTTGACTTCTGCTGGCATTGGATGGAGAATGACAGTGCCAGTGGCCACATCAGAGATGTCACACATGGAGTCTAAGTCTGAGATGGCATAAAACTGTGCTAGTGTCTTTAATGAGCCTGTAGGGTTTTTGCACACAGAACACTTGTGGTAGGTATTTCTAGCCAGGGTCAATGGATCTGTGATGGTTAAGGTTAGCATTCATTAAGGTTAGCAAGAAACTTCATATACAGGCTGTGAAAGGTGGCATATTTCTTTTTACTTTATTTTTTACACTACACATTTGTGTCTAGGGAATGTGCAAAGTGAGATCCTTAACCTTTACAGGGAGCATTAAAAGGTCGTGTGGCTCTTTATGTGGGTGTATCATGATTGCTGTGTGGAGTGGAGTGGTGTCTGATACTTGGATCTGAATTGGCTTGTTCTATCTGGTGCACTTAAAAAAGAAACAAACAAAAAAGCCTTCTGCAAAGCTTCTGGTAGGAGACAACAGCCATTTTGTTGCTCTCTTTTTATTTTGTATGCAGCTAGTGTGACATTTTGTCTTTTCTGGAGCACAATCTAGTCAGTAATGTGATAAAGGTATTTTAAAGATGGAATATTGGGAAATGCATGTAGTGTACTTGTAGAATATTTCACTCATCTTTCTTGCTGGTTTTATCATAGCACCTTTTGAATCCTCAACACTGCCAGCAACATTCCGATAGCTTTGAAGGTATAGCTTTGAAGGAGATCATATTGTTAGAGAAGTGTCTTAATTCTTTCTAGCCAGCACAAAAATAATAATTTATTCAGAATCTACTGAGTATTGAAATGAATTAACCATAGAAAACTCATATGGAACTTTCTTTAGGAAGTTCTTGTCTTCATTTTAGAAGCAGCAGCAACGCATATGTAACAGGGGATCTGCTGGCACAGGTTCTGTGTTTTACCCCTCTTTGCTGAAGCATTTCTCCATTTTTGTTAAGGTGATGGAGTTCATTAGGATTTATTTTTTTAATGGTCTCGTGCCTTAATGTAACCACAGAGGATGCCAAAGATGACTTCCTATAATTGTGGATCCAAATGACTTCTTTGTGCCTTTCAAATTGGTAGTGCTATTTCTAAGAACTTGTAGTAAAATCAGGTGCTTTAGAAAAAGTGAAAGTATCCTAATCAGTCAGAGATAAAGATCTGTCATGTGTTTGTCAGCCTGTAGGGTAGTTTTTTAGGCACAACGTGACAGACAGTATTCAACTAAGACATGTTACAGTTCTCTGTAGGCTCCAGCTGTGTATTTTCTTCAGTGGAAGACTGTTAGGTAACTTGTGGTTGTAGCTGAGAAACAAAAGGAGAAAAAAAATACCATATCTCAGAAAGTAATCTTTTTTTTTGTAATAACCACAAAGTATACATACTGAACAAAGGAGCCTGGCATGAAAAAGAAAGCTGCAGAACTAACTGTAATTCTGGTTGGAAAGCCTATTGGAAATAGTTCATGGTTTCTTGGATCTAGGGTATAGCTTGAACTAGCTAGTGCAAATCCCTCTATTCTATCACATAGACTGGACTTCCTAAGTCTGTCTTCTGTATGTTAGAAACAATCTGTGTATTTTTATAGTGTAAGGTAAACAAAGCTTCCTATAAGTTCTGTCCAAGAGCAGAGGTGCTCAGAAGCATGTCATAAGGAAATGTCTCAAGAAATTTTGGAAGTACTAAGCTTTCCTTCTGCCAGCACGATCCTGCTATGAGATTGTCTCTAAGGCAGAAAGGAAGCTTTCTTGCCTCTATTAACAAGACTTAATTTAAGAAATGTCATTTCTTTAATAAAATAAGCATTTTTTTAACAGCACCCCCTGGTGACTTCTGTGGAAATATTTCCTCATTTAATACTAAAAATCTGCCTCTTTGGGATGAGTGGCATAGCTAATTCTTAGTCATTTCTATTTATCTGTAGTTCTTTTGCTTGTGTATGACAGGTCATCAATTATTGTTTACTTGGGTAAGGCGATATTAAATTCTTGAAGTTTGAAACTTTCCACAAAGTCACTTGCTACTGTGAACTTAGAGCAATTAAAATCAGTAGCTAGCTAAACATAGTTAAGTCAAGGTAACTACAAAATCATTTGGTGAGGAAGAGATAACATGAACGTACTCAAAAGACGGAGCTAACTGGTCATCTATAATTTCAAGTCAGCTACTTCTCCTAAGAGGTGGACTAGCTGGCAATCTACTAACTTGAGAGGTTTGTTTTTTATCCTCCCTCTCCCAACCCCGACGACTTCTCTCGTGGCTCAGACTCTAGCTGTTAGTGCTACTCACAATAACCTGTTCTCCACAAAGTGGAAGCTGACTTACTCAGTGCATGCTCTGATGTTAGATTACTATCAGATGCTGCTTCTTATATAGGAAGGATTTGAATGAAGTATTTCAGACTTAAGAAGATAAGAAGTATTCCAGGTGTTGTCTGTCATCTTTTCTCACATAAAGTGAGTCTATGCGTGACTTTATGAACTTTGAGCTTCCACCAGCTACAGATTGAAACTGCAGCATGAAGCAAGTTGAACCTGGCATTCTAGCTGGTTATACAGAAGGTTAATTGACTACAGGAACCAATAGATGTAAAGAGCAAAGCTGAGATTTCTTCAAGGTGTTCTTGGGGACGGCAGAGAATGAAGGGTGGATTTCTTTTCTACTTTTTCTGATATGTTTTTGTTTTATTCCTCTAAAGAAACATGAAAATAACCTCCGTGACATGGCTTGGAAGAGATGATGGGACTCCACATGGTCCCAATGGAGTCCCATCACTGTTTGCCTAGAGGAGGTGACTGAGTGTAGATAAGCCAAGGAGAGGCAGGTCATTGACATTTCATTTATTCCTAATCAAGCAAGGCAATTGCAAGGAGCTGTGTAAACACTGCGAAACCTGCAGTTACATTGCAGTAACATTTTTCCAAGAGCCTAAATGAAAGAGGCAACACTTTGAACTCCAGTGATTTAAAAGGCAGTAATTCCCTGTACTTGTTTGGTGAAAGTGATAATAACGGTGGCATGACAAACATGGCAAAATGGACCTGCAGCTGCTTTAAAGGTAGTTTTGAGGTCTTTTGATTGAAATAATCAGGATAAACAAGTTCTGAGATCTTAAAGCAGTCAGATGGTAGTCTGCACTTAAAGGGTTGACAGCATGTGAGATCAGACTTCTGTCTTTTTGAAGGAAGGCTTGTTCTGAGGGAGGTTTGCAAAACTGAGTTAGAATTAGACTGTAAAAAGAGAAAATTGGAGGAGGTTACGTAAACAGCTCTTGCTGTATTTGCACTTTATTTGAAATATTCAGGAAATCAGCACTAATAGTGCCCTGTATTAAATCAGTGGTGTGGGTTTTTTTATGTGGTTTGGTTTTTCTTTTTTCTCCAATGACAGACATGAATATCAACATATGATCTTTTTTTCTTTTAATTCAGTCTCCAGAGGGGGAAACATTTATAGATGGGATTGAGTTGTTCCTCCTCTAGCAAACCATTTCCTAGTTCTCACAAAGAATGATTAGCTTGAATTTCTATTGTCAAGTGGAGGGAACTGGTAACTATGCATTACCCATTTCATGGCCAACTTTATGCTTAATTTTGATTTTGTGTGATTTTTGTCCTATTATTGTGGAAAGAATGAGATTTAGTATATACAGTAGTAGATGAAGTCAAAAAATGAGTCCTGCCTATTCCCTTAATACATGAAAGTTCCTCTGAGATTCCTGTAAATGAAAAGTACTAATTGAATATGCAGCAGAATCCAGAAATCCTTTGGAGAGCACTCTTTGACATGCTTCTGCTTCCTCTTAAATTTTCTTTAGTCCTATTTTGTCTTTTAATATTCCATTTAACACACAATTCCATGCAGTATACAATTTCATGCACCATTCTAACTCACCTTTTGAACAGATTAGGTGATGTTGAACTAAAATCTTGAATTTTTTATATTGCTGACGTTTTGGACTAATCAACTAATGTTGATCTGTGAGATGTTGGAGCTACTATGGTACTTTGCACAGACCTTTGATAATGAACACTCTTTGCTTCCGTCAGAAACAAGAGTTAGCATGCAGAGCAGTGGAATAGAGGAACAAATATTCTTCAGGCATATTTTGGCATTACCTTGAAGCATGTGGGAATCTCTTCCGTTCTGCTTACTGCAAAAGGATGCAAATTGCTTCCCCTCTCCCAGACTGTGTGCTGGATAAGATCTTGAAAATTAAGTTTAAATGTAAAATGTGTGAAATCTCATGCAGTTTATTTTGGCATAAGGTTCATGGTGCTAACTACAAAGGAATTTTTCTTAATTTAGATTGTGCGGTGCAATTCCCCACCAGTATTGCTGTGACATGGCCCATGATGTGCTTATGTTGCTGTTCTCAGGTAACCTCCCACCTAGATACAGCAGGCATTGGTGGACTATTTCAATCCTTGTCCTCTTTTGGAAAGAGAGACAGTGATTTTTTTCAGGCAGGGGATGGCACTGTTGCACTGTAGCTTTTCAGCCTTCTACCCAAAATGTCTCTATTTATAAAAAGGGCTTGGTATTTACCAGAAAGGGAAAAGATGAAGCAGATGCATTATTGCAAGATTTTCTTGAAATAATTCTGGAAAAAAAAATAAATCTGGGTTACCAGGAATTTTATATTTTGATTAAAAGCCCAAAAAGAATGTGTTAACATGCACTCTAAATTATATGTTAGCTGCAGACACTTAGTTTAAGGTATTCCTGTTTATTTTGGATTTAAAATGAACCGCCTATGTGGAGCTCTGAGAAAAATCATTAGTAACACAATAAATGCTCAGCACCTTGACAGTAATAATTTAGATAAGACTTCAATGAGCAAGCACTTAGAAAGGTAGAAAGGAGTTTCTCTATTATCCTGGAAAATGTAAGTTTCCTTTCTTTAAAGCCCTCAATAGATTGTTGTCTTCTGATGTTCAGCCAGGATAAGATATCAATTCTGAAGGATGCTCAGTTTACATGGGCAAGCACAGCAGTAGGTATTGAAGCAGCATTTAACTTGCTTGTCTTGCCTGGCCGCAGTCACTGGAATGTGAAAGATTTATTTTGCAAGATGTCTTCTGGCTTGTGAGACAGTTCTGGTCAGTGCCTTCAGTTTTAGATGGTACTTGAGTGCAGTCAGAGCCTGTACTGAAGTGCTGGCACATGGCAGTGCAGTATTTAACTCTAATTCAAACACCTGATGATTCTCAGATGGAGTCCTCTCTGGGATGTACTGTTAACAAACTCAGTCTTGAGGTGAAAATTACGGGTAATGATGGGAAGGTCTGCCTTCAAAATGGTTCTGCTCTCAGGATGGTAAGAGGAGCTGACTGGGCTGTTACTGTAATGCAATGGCTAAAATTATGTCACTGATTCAGTCCATGTTCTTGAAGGAGCACAGCTACTTCTGCCTGTTTTCTTCTAAGTCCACTGCGACTCCTTTAGTTTTACCTGAGTGGTGGCTGCCTCACTTTCACCTGCACCTATATTTCAGCAAGGTGTGGTCAGTAGGCGTGAGCCTACTGGTGGTGATGATGAGCTAAGGCTGTGCAGCTGGCATAAGTCAGTACGCAAAATCCACTGGAATTCACATGTCCTTCTAAGGCCCCATGTCACAGAGCTGGCACTTCTGCTGCTGTGAGACCTGTTGTGGAGGAAAAGGCCACATCCACAACTACCAGCGGAAGTGTCTGAAATGAAAAGAAGGAAAGCACTAAGAAAATTCAAGCTTGCTAAAGTCTGTCCTTTAAAATTTCCTCCTTGCCTGAAAATAAGTGACTTAACCATTTCTTGAAACAACCTCTTTCTTGATACAACTCCTGTACTTTTTTTGGAAGAGGAGAGGAAAAAGGTACAGATAAGTTTTCAGACCTCTTCACTTTACACTTGAATAAAAAAACTAGCACAGCAGTTTCAAAAGAAAACTTAAAATACTCACCACGCTTAGTTCTGAGTGTTCTGTTGTTTTTTGTTTTTTTTTTTGTTTTTTTGCTTGACTTGAACTCCTCTCCTCACTCCCATCCTTCCTGCTGTTTGTGGGAAGAACTGAAAGTAGGAACAGCTTTGGAGCTTGATTTCTCACTTGAAGGACAGGCCCCATTGCTGCCTGCTGAGGTGTGTAGGTGACTCAACTCTGAGGCCTTCCTACTCCAAGGAAGTCAATTTATTTTCTGGACAAGATAAATCAGATTAGAGATAACCTGTTTGCTTCTGTGACAGTATCAAAGGCAGCCAATCAAGCTAATAATAGCAGCATTATTACAAGGCATCTGATTCTCATCCATCACTAGAAAGATGTAATTAACTAAGGAGACATTTGTTTTTTTTAAGTCTATACCTAGGTCACAGGGGTCAAGTACATAGAAGGCATATATGTGTTAAAACTATTTTTACAGTCTGTCAGGAAGAGGATTTGAAATGTTGGTTAGATATTTTATGAACTCTGTCTTCTGAAGTGTGCTTCTTTCAAAACTGTATTCAATTTGTTTGAGTTGCTAATGATGATGACTATTTAGGAGTTTGATACTTGTCCTTATGGCACCTTCAGAAAAAGATTACCTGGGTCTAGTAGAAAAGGTGCCAGTAATTTTTTTTTCTAGCACTTCCTGCATTCTGGTGAGCTAGTAATTGGTGAGAGCATGCTTAAAAACGAGCAGAGTAGCTGGGAGCCGTCTCAGAATATTCCTCATCATCCTCTGTCCATAACAGTACCATTAGTCAGGTTTGCGTGGTAATTACAGAATCACAGAATGGCCAGGGTTGGAAGGGACCTCAAGGACCTTGAGTCTCCAATACCCTGCCACATGCAGGGCCACCAACCTCCCCACTTAATACCAGCCCAGGCTGCCCAGGGCCCCATCCAACCTGGCCTTGAACACCTCCAGGGATGGGGCATCCACAGCCTCTCTGGGCAGCTGTTCCAGCACCTCACCACTCTCACAGGAAAGAACTTCCCCCTGACATCCAACCTAAATCTCCCCTCCCTCAACTTAAAACCATTTTCCTCTCATCCTGCAGTTACCAACCCTTTCAGAGAGTTGATTCCCCTCCTGTTTGTAGGCTCCCTTTAGGTGCTGAAGGCTGCACTGAGGTCACCCCACAGCCTTCTTTTCTCCATGCTGAACAAGCTCAGCTCCCTCAGCCTGTCTTCACAGAGGAGGTGCTCCAGTCCCCTGATCATCTTTGTGGCCCTCCTCTGGACCCTCTCCAACAGCTCCCTGTCCTGGGATATTCCAGATGGGGCCTCACAAGAGCAGAGTAGAGGGGACCAATCACCTCCCTGTCCCTGCTGGCCACCTCTCTTTTGATGGAGCCCAGGATAATGTGGAAATACTATGAATAGAAATGCAATAAAAAGTCCCGACTTTTGTTTAATTTGTGGGTTTGTGTAGTAAATGTAGCATTCTTCCAAGTGCTACTTTTTACCGGAATCCTTATCATTTTTATTTTATTTTTTAACCTAGAATCATATTCCTCCAAAAATGCATTGGAGCCAACTGTATTTTCATGTTTAGTATGCACTTGGTTGTGCAGTCCCTCTGTACTTGGCACTGGTGAGGTTGCACCTTGAGTACTGTGTCTAGTTTTGGGCACCTCACTACAAGAAAGATACTAAGGCTGTGGAGCATGTCCAGAGAAGAGCAGTGCAGTGAAGGGTCTGAAACACAGAGAACACTTAGGAAGAGCAGCTCAGGGAACTGGGATTATTCGCTCTGGAGAAGAGGAGTCTCAAGGGAGACCGTATCACTCTCTACAGCTCTCTGAAAGGAGAGTGCAGTGAGTCAGATGTTACCCAGGAGCAGAGGCCAACTAGCGATAGGCTATTCCCTCTTGTCCTTACATTGTGCCAGGGGAAAATTTAGGTTGGATATTAGGAAAAATTTCTTTTCAGAAAGAGTAGTGATGCATTGAAACAGCTGCTCAGTCACTGTCCTTGGAGACATTTAAAGAAAGGGGTAGATGTTGCACTGAGTGACATGGTCTGGAGTGGTCACAGGGATGGGATGATGGTTGAACTACATGATCTTGATTCTAGCTGATAAAAATTAGATGATTCTATGATTCTATGCTATGTGTGTTTGTATAGTAATGTGGTTACTCCTTCCTCGGATTTAGACGTGGGAAAAGCAAGCCTTTTAATGAGGTTAGAAGCACTGTTGGAAAAGTATTTCATTTCAGTGATATGGCTGGTTACCAGTTTAAGCTGATAAAAATAGACGGGAAAACTTTAAAATTATATTGCAAAACTAGTAACACTACAGTAACCTACCAAAAAGTAGAAGACTCAGAGGACAAAATGGTTACTTGTAATTTCAGACACCTTTTTGGTAGGTACTAACATGGGAATAACAATAACTCTCTTCGTAACCATTTCTAAAAGGGGAAATGAATGCATCTCTAAGTATCTTCAGGAAAGATCTGCCTGCCATTCATGATGAGTGATGTCCATGTGAAACAAATCTAAGATATGAAGGTACATAGCACTTACACACTTAGCAGTGCTGAAATTGGGCTGTGAGACAAAATGCTGACAACCTAGCAAGCACTGAAATGAGACTGATGCAAAAAGTGGTGAAATGTTGATTTCAGTACTTAGTTGATAATGCACAATTTATTGAGTCTTATTGAACTGCATGGTTATAAGGCAGATGCAAAAATGTATATCTGCCACAGCCAGAGATGAATCTGAACTCTGAAGGCAAATACTGCTAGATTTCTGTTGATCAATACCTAAACCTAAATTTAGTTCTCTATTGCTCTATAGGATGGATAAATATGCCGTTATGTGGAGACATAAATCTAGTTACAATGAATGTTCCATTATGAAGCATCCTGTTATGGACTATATGATTTGATCTTTTGCAAATCACTGTTGGGATAAGGTTTTGAACAATAGGATTTTTGAATAATTCTCAGATCCGCTTTGGAAATGGTTTCATGGTGGAGTCTAATGTGGCCAAACACTGTTGGACTATAAGGCTACTGTGCCTAGATCTAAGTGGCATGTAAAAGTTTCTTCCTGTTTTGTAGGATCTGTTTGGCCGCTCTATTTTAGAAATTTTGCTTCACAATTTCTGTTGGTGCCTAAAGTACTGAACAACATAAAGGACAGAATCACAGAATATCCTGAGTTGGAAGAGACTTGCGAGGATCATGGAGTTCAAGACCTATTTTACTTGTTAAACTATACATCATAAGTGAGATCTCAACTTCAAATAACTGGTTGAATGATCTGGTTTCCTTCTACCATTCAGTAACTAGATATTGTTGAAGGTATCAGCAGAAAGAAATGTTTCCCTATATAAACTGTGATTTAAACTTGTGCAAATACAGTGTTGAGTGATGGCCACATTGGTACTTTTTTCAGGATGATATTTTTGTAGTTGTAAAGAGTTCCTTGTAAAACTTCTACAGATTTGTAAATAAATAGAATCTTTAAGCCATTATAGTATGATTGCACATTTATTGAATATAATATACATTTTTAATTTCTTAGGATTGGAAGTGTTTTAATTATTGTTTCACTTTAGATCATTTGATCCACAGTTAACATTGCTTACACTAAAAGAAGGACTTGTTTAAAAACGTCATGGAGTTACAGAGACCCATAATTAAGCTTCCTTCAAGATCGATTAAAGATGCCAAGCAATAGTTGGCTGGAAGAGCTCTTTGAGCTGCTAGATCTTTGCATCCTTACTGTTAAGAACAACTGAGAATTCACAGCCCAGTTGCATGTTTTTGGTTTTTGGTTTTTTTTTCTTTTCAAGCCAAGAGGTTGAAGGGATAGCAGGTTCCAAAGTGTAATATGCGGGGGCTGAGGGAAACGGATGTGTGGGGAAAGAAGTATGTTAACGTGATAGCTTCACCTTGCAGCTCTTGGGAGCCCTTAAAGGGGGGTGAAGAAGAGATCAGAGCAGCAGGTCTCTGCCTAAGTGGAATTTGAAGCAGAGGGAGGTGTGTGTGCTCTTTGCCTCACTGGTTCAACTCAACAAGGTTTTAGGATACTATGTAAAAAACCAAACAAATAGTTCCCTTGTACTTCACTTCTCATGTTTTCAAGCGCCCTACAGTTGAATTATATGCATTATATGTAAGTCATTCCAAAAGTAATGCCTCCTATTTATTTCCATGAAGACTACAACAGATACAAACAGCACAATAAAACTATTAATATAAAACTAAAATAAAAAAACTATTATAAATAAATAAAAAAACCTAAAAAATATAAAACTAAATAAAAAAACTATTATAAATCAAATTTTCAGCTACGAAATACTGTTTTTCAGCATAGTCACTATAGTGTAAGCTGCACATTTTTGCCAGCAATGACCAAGAGCCTATGTGCCATGCTTATAAAAATCTGCACCAGCAGGGGTAACCCACTGTTTCACAGCTGCTATGGCAGTACAGTTGCTAGGAAAATGTTGCTCATGGAGTCCATCTTTGATTGACACAATGTGTTGATGAAAATCAGTGGGTGTGCTTTTTCTGCTTAGAGGAATTCAGTTCCACACCTTTGCTTCATACATGCTTCTGCCTAAGACGCCATTTTGTTTGACTGCCCCTTGGCTGCCATCTGTCACATGGCAACAAAAGATAGTGAAGTACTGACAAGGAGATGCAATCTCTGCTGCTGTCCCACCAACATCTGCCTCTAATGTTGTAGGCTAACATAATAAAATGGGAGGCTTTGCTTTCAGGGCAGCCTTTGGAGTTCCTCTTTCCTTCTGGGCATGCATGAACTTCTCCTTTCAGACCAATAAAACAAATCCAGTTTTTAGTACTCATTCAGTAGAGGGCTCCCACTGATTAGAATTGCCATGCAATGGGAGCCACTCAGTACTTGGCTTACTGAAATCTGTGTGCTCCTCTTCAATTAATATGATCCAAAATATCTCTCAAGGCCTGTCTCTCCAGGTTAGGTGTGGATAGTATCGTTCTGTAGGAATCCATTTAGGGACTCTGTTTCTTTTTAAAAATGAAACATTTGGCAAGTCTAAGCTACCAACAAAGTACAAAACAAATAGGAAGGAAAAACATTGTGCATTCTGTAGTATTTCTCTGACAAATACTCTGTCAGTTATTACCCAGGTACTTTGCGGTAATCCATTTAAGAGCAGCCTTTACTCTAACATGAAGGAGATGTTACCAGCAGGCCTAAACTGAATCGTGACTATATATTCTCCATAGAGGTGGAAGAAGCATCAGTTTGTGTTTCCACTTAATGCAGATTTCAGCATGAGGGTATGTTGATTATTTATTTGCTACATGTAGATACAACTGCCATTCATTTAAATGATTTTGAACAAACTAAGCAGTGGCATTTATGTAAAATACAGGCAGTGTTTTTCAGTTTTTGTTTTAGAATTGTTTGTGCCATCAGCACTTTAGTTTCTGATCTCAACTCTTCTCACCATTATTCAGTCTTGTCACATTTCATAAGCTAAGTGAAGTTGCTGTGGTTTTTGCTGACTTGTTTTATAGGACTGCCCTGATCTGCTAAACTTAGCTTCTACTCATCAGCTTACAATTCTCTGGATTTTGTTTTAAAAAAAAAAAAAGCCTCACTAACAATGGATTACTAGAAAAAGCAGGTTTGGCAGTATTTGTAGAAACAAATAGGAACTTCTCTATATCCACCCCCAAATCCCCAATCTATTAGCAGTTAGCCTTAATCTTCTGGCCAAATTCAATTTATTTATTTATCACCCCCCCCCCGCCCTCCCTCAAACTGTATCTGTGAGAATAAGGAGAATGCCTATTTTCAATGTCAATGAGAAGATTGACATTGGAGGTTGCTTGGGTGCCCTTTCATGGAAGCTTTCTGGTTTTGGGGGGTTTAATGCTCTTCCTTAGTATGACTGAGGCCCAGCTGTATAAGCAGTACTAGCTGCTCTCTGTATGCGAAAAAAGCAAATAGGAAGTTATTGTCAAGATACCTCCATTTCCTGAAATACTTGTATCAACCTATCATGTATCAGGAATCATATGTTGATAACCCGAATTGCAAGTTGTCCCTTGCAGTGCTCAGATATTTCTCCCTGGGTTCCTTTGCCCTATGAACAGCTTGGTATTTATGGTTCTTGTTAGAACCAGTAGTGCAGATTAGACCTGTAGTCAGTGATATTATGCCCTTCAACTTTATGCTGATATGAATACACAGTGACCATTTCAGAAAAATCAATCACAATTTAATTAATTTCATTACAAGCAGCAGTTTATGCTCAAAGGGAAACTAAGCTCTGAATATTGGGCTATTTGTTGACTTAATTAGATCCTGGAATCAATGACAGTCAAAATTACTAGACCTGATGCACTCCAATATTAACCTTCATTATGAGTGCTTTATTTTCATGGTAATATGCAAGAACAATGCATCCTTTAATTATTGACAAATGTAATGCAGATATTTCTGTGTTTTAAGAAATACCTTTTTGACATCTGTGTTTTTTAATTTTTTTTCAAGAAAAAAAGGAGTTGCTGTTTTGTCTGTGGTGGTTTTGGATTTCTGTGAGCTTCTCTCATGAGAAACCTTCTCCTGCAGAGATCAAAGACCAAAATCACTTCTATCACATTTGTGGATAATTGCAATATATCACTTTGTGTGTTATGCTATTTGAATGACTGATCAAAATCAATTACATGAAAGTGTAAATTGCTTTTAAAATAGATTAATATCGGAAGACAGAAGATACGCTCTTCAGGATCTCTATCCAGTCTGTTTCTTGGTGTTTAATGGCTCAAGTTCTCATAACCAAAGGCTTTAGTATTTCATGTTGTAGCATTATCAGCACTGCTGAGCAGCAGTTCCTGAGCTGTCAGAAATTCCGTACATTAAGAAGAAACCTACAGATGGCATTTCATAAACCCTGTGTTTCACTGCCCTATAAATAGATACTATCAAATGCATAGTAAGGACTCAGCAAGAATAATATTCTTTCTCTGTTAATTACGTTTATTAATCATAAGCAAGCACTAATACCTCTTTTTAATCTTGCTGATAAAATAATAACATTATTACAGAGTTTAAGTCTATGTTTATCTCTGAGTTTGCATTTGAAGTTAGGTGCCAAGAATGCAAATGGTGCCCACATAATCTTCCTATAAAGTGTGTGTACAGGTATTAGGACTATGTCACGGTGAACAGTAAGGATACATTTCAAATGGCTAGGAATCAGATTTTTTTTCTGTAGAAGGGAGAGTAGTAACTGGTAATTATGTTTAACGTGAATCTTAGCTGAAAGGAGATGAAAGAAATGGCTTTTAAAATAATAACGCCAGGTAGATGGAGATTGCTTATGGATGGTGTAACCAACTGTGCAGGAGAAATGTTAAAAGATGGTTATGGAAGCGTTTGGTACATAGAAGAGTCAGTCTAAAAGGAAGTTAGATTTAAAAAAAAAAACATGCATTTTATGGTGATGTTGCCTTAAGACATTACCCTTTATGCTGTAAAGTTACTCTTCTTTTTCTCATGCAACTTCATTAAGGTTATTTTATTTATTTATTTATTGAAAGGAAAGCAATGAGCTGCTTTAGGCTGTGTAATAAGCAATGAGCTAAACCATCCTGTTGGAAGAAAATCAGAAGTGTGCTTTGGAACAGGGAAGGTATTGAAGAGAAAAGAACCCCTATTATTTGGTACATCTTGTACCTTTGGGCATTCCAAGTTCTGTCAACTTACTTGAGGCCTTGTTCAGGCTCTAACTATATAGACATTTTGATTTTGTATCAGCAGTTCTAGTGATTCCTTGGCAAGAATTCATCTTTCCAAATGAAACAGTTCATCTAAGGCTTCCTTAGCTCTCAGGGAAGAAGTCTGTGCATGCTTGCAGAATTTTGAGATTGATTTGTCCAATTTTACATGTGAGAAGTACTTTTACAGGTGTTGCTGTGTTTTATTCCAGAAAACACTTATTTACAAGGAAAATCTCAAGCAAGCATACAGAGAGAAGCCTTGTCCTTTTGTGAATTGTTTTACACCCTTTGTTAGCAGATAATGCCATGGAAGGAGTAAAATTGCTTCTTTGTCTTAACAAGTAATGAGAACAGTAGCTAATAATAGCCTTATTAATAGCCATTTGTCTATTAGTCAAAATGGATAAAGACTGATTATAGAATGGGGTTTGGACCTGTGGTCATGAAAGGCTATTTGTGGTAGAACTTGAACTTCTACTACAGTTTTCCTGGTGCTACCCCTCTGCTGCAATAGGCTGACACCAAGAGCTGTGTTGGCTTCTCTAGATCCCTCCTTGGATTGTGCCGTGGCTGTGGAAGAAAGCTGCATTAATCCAGCTCTTACCTAACCAAAGTGGTGGTGGTGGGAGGAGGAGGAGTCTGACTCTGGGGCTTAAAGCTGTCCTTGGAAGGTGCAGAAAGAGCTCATGAACTCCAAGAGCTCTTTATCTCTTGTGTCTAAAGGGAGACATCATAATCTTATTTTTCTGCCTGGTTCTATAAAGATCAGGAAGGGCTTGGATGGTTGCAGTGTACAAATGTGTGTTGGTCAGTTTCCTGTCTTTTCTTCAAGAATTAAACAACCAAAATCAGAAGGTCCACAATAGTGGATGTACAAGTTAAGAAAAGATGTCAGATTGAATAATCCTGATGAGCAAGGATACATAGTAAGTTTAAAATAAGTCTTGCTACTGCAGTAAATGTGTTACAGAACTACATGCTGCATTAGTGGATGGGTGGACAGGCCACCTCAAAAAATTGCCCAAGACTAATCATAAACTCTTCCCTGAACTAGGAGATTTTGGGAACTAAGTAGCAAAGCTGCAAAGTTCGAAAGGTCATTCTTTGGTCCCTCTTGTCATTGCTGTGAAGTTCAGCCAGTGCAGCCATACCAGTCAGAAATCAGGATTCCACCCCTGATCTTAGGATACTTGTCTTGGTTTGAATCTGAACTCAGACTACCTGCAGGCCCTTTGTCTTTGCTTCCTCATCTATATTTTATTGTATCTTGCAGTCTGAAACAGCATACTAGCGTGCGTTATGTACTACATAGAAGTTAATGCTAGCTGCGGACTTGGACAGAAAGGGAGATGGTAATTTCTGAAAATCGTCCTTTTATAGCCTTAATCCAAAGCAATTCATTCCTTTTCCTGTGAGTCAAAAAGCTCATTTTTTCTGTGAGCTGGTTTGGTTATCCTTGGCTGTATTAATTTAATGATCTGATCGTTTGAACCTATCGATTTAATTGTAACTGTTCACTCAATTTTATTCATTGCATTATTACATCTTTAATTAGTTTAGTAAAACTGTATAGTGAAGCATCTTAGTACTACTATGTTTCTTTTTCTTGTTCAGCTTTGAAATGAAATCCATATATAGACAGAAGAGATTTATTCCACTACACTGCAACAAGAGTCATGAGCTCAAGGTTACCAAAACCGATGCATGAGAAATTCATTTGCATCCTGGTTTTGTTTCCTCAGGAGTGCCTTACAGTATCAGACAGTATCCTGAATCTCTTTCCCCTTTGTGAGCAATAGAAAGTTTGATTTTTCTTTTTTCTTTGTGCTAACGGAAAATTGTTTGAGTTGATGTGGTGCCACATTCATCAATAGAGAGGGGTTTTCATCCTGTGTGAGGAAAATCACGACTTGCTTCTAACTGCAGATAGTGAGAACTTCTGCTCCAGCATTTGCAAGTCTAAATGTAGGAAATAATTTATTATGTTTTTAAAATGCATCCTCTCGGGCTGTGTTGGCCAACACACATTAAAATATGAAGGCAGCCACTGATGGAATTGAGCAGACAAGCTGCTGCCACGGAACGTGAGAAGCTGGGGATTTGTCCCTATGTACCTAGTTAGCAAGTATTGTGCAGGAGCCACACACGCAGCTTGACATGAAGGCAGGGAGTGGGGCTGTTGGTACCTACATCTTTACCACACTTCAGCGAACTTTCAGATTCTTAACCCATCTAGTGGCAGCCGACACTGTATCTGTATCTGACCTACAGAGCTTTACAGGTAATGGAAGCTTTTAATCTTGTGATTTTTACTGGCAGTGATCTAGATAAATGAAATGTAAGTGCATGCCTTGTAGTGATCATCACAGGGAGTGGTGACTTTGAAGAACCTGAGAGATTTTCTTTCTCCTCTCTCAGATGATTCTATGGTCAGGCAGTGATGTGTGTGGGAGGGGAGAAAGAAAATGATGTCACTGACGGAGGGCTTCTACTTCTAGGGCCAGAAATGCCACTGCTGAAAACAGTGGCAAGCTAGGGTTGTATTGCAAAGCTGTGCTTCCCAGAAGATTACACAAAATCCATGCATATATCTCCACTTTATGAATAGGAAAGAGGAAAGCTCTCTGTTAGAAATGTTTATCAGGGACAGCCACAAATTTGTTGAACTGGGTGTCTTGGGCATGTTGGAGTGATAAGAAAAACAGTTGTGGGAAACCTGTCTGCCTGTTGAATCAAGTACAACAGTTAATAATTACATATGCCTACCAGGTTTTTTTTTTAATGGAGAAGATGTAACTGAATTGATACAGTGTAGAAAGAAGCATGGTTTTGCAGGGACGTGTTCTGTTATAACCGTTCTTTAATATAATAGCAATTTTCTTCAGTGTGGAATTTAGTGAGATGTGAGGGATCACGTATGTATTAAGAGGCTATTTGTGTATATTGCCGAGGTGTTTGCTAGCTTGTTTGTAGTATAGAAAACTTCTGAGCTTTCAAATAAAGCCAGGTAGGTGGTAACAGGGCAGTGAGAGAAGATCAAGTAGCTGAAGCAAATATGCCCCACAGATTTTCAAAGTGCAACAGTGCAGACAGTAATTGTGTTGCTCTGAATTTCTCAGCTGGTCAGTTGCTCTGACCAACCATGAGACGAGGGACCTGTGGAGAAGTGGCAGTTGCTCTGTGATAATCCTAATTCAATTTGATTTGATTCTCCTCTTATTGTGTGCAGGTTTTGATTTGGCCCTGTGTTGAAGGAGGAGAGGTCATTGTTGTATGGACTCGAACTAAATGCAAAGGGTTTTCAGGATTCAGGAGGGCTATAGCAATTGCTACTGCACCTCCTGTGCCCTTTTCTGCAAGCTGTGTTACAGTAATTCTATTGACATAGATAAAAGTAGTAGAGCAGCCATGGGTTTAATTAGGAATCCACAAGTGTGAGCTGGAGAGAGAAGTTTGGATGAAACAAGTGGACTTAATGTTGGCAAATCCTGCTATGTCTCCTGCCTTTCCTAAATGTATTTTACTTGGTAAAATACAGTAACTAGTGAAATGACTGAATACTAGGCGCACCTTAAATTGCAATTTGTGCTGGGTTGATTTGAAGCCTGGCTAAATCATAGGATTACCAAGGTTGAAAAAGACCTCCAAGATAATCTAGCCCAACTGTCCACCTAGCCCCAGTACTTCTCCACTAAACCACATCCCTCAGTAACATGTAAATGTTTCCTAAACACCTCCAGGGACAGTGACTCAAGCTCCTCCGTGGCAGCCCCTTCCGATGCCTGACCAATCTTCCCTATTCTAATCTTCCCCTTGAAAGAGGAACCTGCTTTATTTAATATGCCTCAGTTACATGGTAGACTGTAAGCTCTCTGAACAAACCTCTGCGGAAAGTAAAATATAATTTGTCTGTAACGAGAAGTCCATCAAAAGCACAAGGAGCTAATAGCAATTTAGAGGTAATGCTCCAAAGACAAGAGTTAAAGCTCAGAAAAACAATCTCCCTTTATTGTCATGCATGATGTAAAGGTCACTGTGTACTTAAGGTTTTTGTAGTCTTGGTGCTTGTAATATTGAGTGAAACAAAGATTTTTGTGATGCATTCAGGCTTCCCAGCAGAAATAAACTAGAACCAGAGCAGGATGGTCTTTGCGCGTGACTGCAACAAACCCGCTTTGTAAACTGAGATTCAGCTGGCAGAGTAATAAGAGAACCAGGAGATTTTAACCAACCTGGGAGCTGTTGGAAGTATGAAGAAAAAGCCTGAGCAGCATGGGAGTTTTGAGGAAGTATTTAAAAGTTACTTCTGGAATGTAGTAAGTGGCACCCTGGGGAAACTGGTCAATCAATGGCTTGCTGTTGTTATATCTGGAGGACTGTTTGAGAGTGTGAAAATACTATTGTAATGATTTTATACCTTCAAGTGTAGCTTTTGAATTGGAGCTGCAAACATGTGCTTTGTGTTTGATGTTGAATTTTTTTTCCTCCAGTGTATAATTTATTTAATGTAAAATGTTCTTCCAGGAGTGGTTTGCTTCCTTCATTATAGAATCTTGCATGACTCAGAGCAGTATGTGAAGACCATGCCTGTGTTTGCAGGGAGTAGAAATCCCTACCTAGGTATGCTCTGAAAGGTCACATTCAATTTAATAAACTTATCTTTCAGGGAGAACTAGTGAGGAGGTTTAAAAAACAAGTTTGTATTCCCAAATAATAATTGTGAAGCATATTGTGTAAGTGTGAAGTGCTAAAGGCTCACATTACTGAAATCATGCTGGTGTAAATTTGCATTACGTGTTAAAGTCAGCAGTATTGCTTGTAGTTCTGTAACATAATCTGTAAAGAAAGGATTGTTGCTGAGGAACACAAATCAAATTTGGACTTATAGTACTAATTTAAAAGCTGAATCCTGACAGCATTTTGAAAATAAGATTCCTAATCAGTGCTTAAAAATCAGTGTTGCGTGATATGGTCAGGTGTGATAAATACAGCACAGTAAAAACAAAACTGTTTGAATTGTAGACATGCGTTCAGCTGGATAGCATACAGCATAGTGTAACATATTGTTGTGTAGTACAGCACCAGTAAGAGCAAAAGATATGGTGTTGCTATGATATTATGAAAATATGAAGTTGGGAGTTTTGGAAAACACTCTTCTCTAACAGAGAAAACTTTAACTTTGGAAAACTCATTCACTAGGGAGCCAATGCAGGGACTGCAGCTTGTAGTGCTGTATTCTTGAGGTGCTGCCTGCTTTTTATCCTGCACTTTGCATAAACCTTTGTCACAATATCTTTGAGTTGTCAGAAGACCAGAAAAATAGCTTTGAGGCTTTTTTTATATTCATTCAGAACTGGTGAGTCAACTGAGAAATGTGTAGAGTAATAATTTGAAGTTCATTTCTAATAGGAATCAATAACACAAGGCTGTTGGTTCCAGTGCTTTTTGGGTGCTGTGTACCAGGAACTGAATTGTATTGGAGTTTTTAACTTGCGTGCGTTTATTTGTGTGATTTAAACTTGTGTATAGTGTGGCAATCCTAAATGGAATGCTACAAAGCCACGCGGTCCTGGGTTACCAGTATACATTATATACATCTTTATACACACAAACCCTATACTGTGGCTGTGTAATTGGAAGTAACAGGTGATGAAGGAACAGAGATGAGAAGGAATGAGGCGCCATTAAGATGCGGCTTTTGTGACTGAAACCACTGGAAATCTTGTGAGTGCCTGGGTGTGTTTGTAGGCAGGTGTGTTCATGGAAGTAGCTGCTTTGGAGTGAGTATCATAAAAACACCCACAGAAAATCAACCTGGGATGAAGTGGAATAACACAGGGAAACTTGACTTAGGTTGCAACTTCCCCTTTCATGCACACAAGCACTTCATGCAACCTAGCAGTAGGACAGAAGTGGTATGTTCTTCTCTTCTCTCCTTTTTTTCACCAGGCCCTATAGACATATTGGAAGGCGTTTTTTTTTTTTCCTCAGATTAGGCATAAATTCTTTCCCACTCCTTCCCCAACAGCCAGTCACCAGGACATCCCTATCTCAGGTAGGAGACCTGGCTCAGGTGCCTGCTCTAGAGGAATTAAACAAGTGATGTGAATTTCTCTGAAAGATAGATGGAACCACCCAAACTTCTTGTAGTTCTAGATGGGCTCGTCTGTAGAGCTTTCCTTATCCCTTTCAGTAGAAGTGTTTTTTTTTTCTCCTCTCATACAAAATGAAAAATAAAACAAAGGTCATTGAACAGTCCTCTCGTTCAGGTCAGCAAAGAAGCTTGGATATTGGACATTTGCATCCATACTCAACTACATGGAGTGGGCTGGTCCCAAGGAGCACATGAAACATTTTCTGATTGAAATGCTTTAAATTGTGAGGAAAACTTTGTCCTTAGTGTATGATTCACAAACTTGAAAATACTTGAAATTCACTGTTTGACCTGCCAAAAATAAACCTACCGTGTCTCCTCTACACCTCCTGGAGAAGTAGGACAGCTGACCAAGGGCAGTAACTAAGGAAAGGAACTTGATGTTCTTGTTCCTCCTTAAACTGAGAACTGAATACAATGTTCATGCAACAGTCCACTCGATTAGTCATGAAATGAATTGGTGACTCTGGTGGGAATGGAGCCCAGGAATTGTCACCCCTTTGCTCCAACTGCGGGATGGAACTGTTTAAAAAAAAATAAAATCCCATCTGGGGAGACTGAAAATGTATAAAATGTTATTCAGTGCCACGACAGATTATCACAGGGGTTGGTTTGAATGCGCCCGCACCCAGATTTGCAATAAAGTTTACTACAGTAAATTTTGATGTCAGGCATACCATGAGAGTCAAACTGATGTTTCTGTTATAAAATCTTCATTTCATACGTTTCTGGAAATGTGAGTATGAATTATGAACTCCGTGGCTGGCAAATTTTTCCTGAGGAGAGGATGCAGATCCCTGGGAGAATGTATTCTCCCCTGCTCTGTGTGTGTGGCTACCATTAATGTTAATGGAGTCAAATATGTACTTGTTTGTACAAATGGCTGCAAAATAGATGTTGCAATAGCAAGCTGGAAAAAAAAATACACTCCATGGCACAGCACTGCAGGTCAATAAAGAGAACCTACTAGCTGGAAGAAGTGGCCTATTGTGAAACAGTCATTACATATAATATGTTTTAGATTGGACTGTTGAGAAAGATCAGGTATTCTTAAATGTAAAATTACTTTCCATTTAGAGTCTTCTCACTGTGAGGCTTTTAAAGGACTCTGCACATACAAACTGCATCAGTATTTAGTGATAGCAAAGGGCTGAGTTAGTGCAATTGAAAGGTCCTCCTTTGGCTGAGATGCAGCAAAGGACAGTGTTCAAATTCCTGCTTTGTAGCAACATCCTTCTGCTTTCATGGCTCCTCTGTGGCTTTGACAATGAAGTAGGAACAAACACAAGATCAGTTACCATTACTTGGCTGCAGGGCACAACTCTTCAAATGTATGTGTTCAGTCTTTTCTCACTGTTTGCTGTGCCATGCAGAAGCACCTGCTTTACTGGTTTTGTTACTGTCTGGATGGGTAAAGTGAGAAGCAGAAGAATATGACTTTTCCAGGCTCCAGAGAAGGTGAACTGCAGGACAACTTCTAGTAACTTGCTATTTCCTTTGCCAAGTATACCCACCCCATAGTTTCAATCAATCCTAACAAAGGAAGGATATGTTCTTAGAGTTAAGTGTTAGGTTTTGTAATAGTGGGTTTTGGGAGAGGTGTTCACAGTGAAGTATCTGTACAACACAGGTGCCATTCCTGACCTGTTGTGTGAGAAGACCTGATCAGTCAATACACATTTATGGTGGTTATACAAGTAATGAGATCTGGGGGTCTTCTGGTTTTGGTTTTCCTTTTTGTACTTGCCTGTCTCTTCAGGTTGCTATGAAGACAGAAGGACAACTGCTTTAGCAATATCTTTGTATCCATGAAAGGTAGCTGAGACCAGACATCCTGCTCACTGCAGATATTTCAACATGAAGCAACTTTTAATGACTTGAACAATGGACTTGAACAGTGGAGATTTATCTTGATGCAGCTACTGTTAAATTATGAACAGCTAATGAATACTTTTCCTTGAGAAGCTTGCATCTTTATGGGTTTGTCCTGTAACAGAGATGCCAGTTGTACTTACTTTGTTTCAGATCTTGAATTTTTTAGAAAAAGAGCCCAGCTCAGAAAACTTACAGAACTTAGCCTTTTTTAGTCAGTGTCCAGTGGATATAATGACAAGGGCCTTGCTTAGAAATGAAGAAAATATTTTTCCCATGAGTACGAGTTATACTCACACCTCCAGTGGTCGTGACAAAAATTCTTTGTCCATCTGTGTTTTAGAGCTCTCTCCAAGATACCTGGTGGTGGTAGTAAGATGGTGTGAATAAATAGATTCCTTTTGAGTTTCTTCTACTTATTCAGACAAAATGCCAAGACAAGTTAAATTTACTAACACTGATACAAGTTGTCTGGGACTAAAATAACCATATTTACACAACCAGGAAAATGAGGAAGGTTGGAAAAGCCTATGAAGGCCCCCACGTATTGTAAAGAAAATGCCTGCTAAGGAAAAATAGGGCATGGAAAGGCACAATTGGAAGAGAAGAGTGGGGATGTAGATATGAGTCTTATCGAGATGCAACAAGTATTGAGTAATAGAATTAAGCAAACATAAGCATGAATTAAAACAAGTGTAGGCTGTGTGTACTCTACTGAATTAAATCAGTAGAAATCTGAGACAAATAGTGCTTTGCCTTCTTCATGGCATGTTAAAAGGTACATCAGTTCAAATAGGGTTGACTGTAGCAAAGTTTCAGATTGCTAGTGGGTACACAACAAGTTAATCTAGAATGTCAGCTGTCCTGCAGTTGTGGTTTAACCCCAGTTGGCAGCAGAGTACCATATACTGTTTACTTCTCTCCAGAGGATGGGGGGGTAGAGAACTGGAAGGGTAAAAGTTAGAAAATGTGTGAGCTGAGGTAAAGACAGTTTGTTAAGGAAGAAGCAACGAAACAAAGGAACTACAATAAAAAGAATCCAAACAAACAAAGCCAAACAGAACAAAAGCAAGCCATACAGAATGCAGTTGCTCACTGCCAGCCAACTCCTTGCAGTTTCACTGCTGAGCACGATGCTGTGTGGTATGAGATTCCTTTGGTCGGTTGGGCTCAGCTGTCCTGGCTGTGTTGCTTCCCAGTTGCTTGCACACCCCCAAGCCTCCTTGCTGGCAGGGCAGAGTGAGAAACAAAGTCCTTGACTGTGTTAGCACTCCTCCTCTGCAGCTGAAAGGTTGGTGTGTTATGTGCACGTTGTTATTGCAAATCGAAAAACATAGCACCATATGAACTACTGGGAAGAAAATTAACTCGATCCCAACCAAACCAGCATACCTGCAAAGAGCTTTATAATTCAGCAACCTCTTCTTGCACAGACACTCAAGTCCATTATTCCTGGAAGGTTATCATACTGTGCTATCAACCATGAAAGCAGGAAAAAAAAGGTTTCCGTAAGCAAAAGGAAATTTCAGTAAACCATTGAAATCTTGGGCTGTCACTGCAAGAGAATGACGGTCAAATGACTTTAAACACAAAAATCTGAACACTTAGCAAACAATCACAGATTTGAGGTTTTTTTTATTATTGTTTCCCAAGAAAAGCAGAGTTATTCAATTTCTTACTCTAAAATTGAATTTTTTTTGTGTGATAACTATAGACCTTCTCTTGGCTACTGGGGAAGGAGACCGAGTACTACTATGTTATGAATAGAATCTTTTCAGTTATCTTTTTCAATTGTTGTGACCCCACAGTCTGATCAGCTGATGTATGTGTAACTGATACAGAAAAGGAGTTCATTTCACTCTCAGAGGAAATAATAATCATTGCTACGAGCACTTGCATAGATACATACATATGTTTTAAGAGCTAGCTTTTTACTTTGGCTAAGTACAAATGCACTGGCTGTTATGGATTTGTGCTGTAAGGGGGACTGGAAAATCTCTCCTACTCCCAACAAGTGCCCTTTCTTCCCTCTGCTGCAATTAAAAGGTTCTTGATAAAACTGTAGGGGTGTCTTCAGAGACACCTGGCTGGGCTACAAACACCCTGAATCTTTTTTCTGTTTTCCCTCTCATCAGGCAACATCCATAATTACCCTCTAATGCTTTTTACCCCATGTTAAGCACTTAAAGTTCTAACTTCTACATGGGGAAGTCTTAGCTTAGCTATAGCAGATGGATGGTTAGAAAAAGACAGGAGAAGTGTTGACAAGGGGACAACGGACAAGGTTGACAAGGACAAAGGGAAATGGTTTTAAATTGGGGGAGGGAAGATTTACATTGGATATCAGGGGGAAGTTCATTACTGTGAGAGTGCTGGAACAGCTGCCCAGGGAGGTTGTGGATGCTGTCCCTGGAGGTGTTCAAGGCCAGGTTGGATGGGGTCCTGGGCAGCCTGGGCTGGTATTAAATGGGGAGGTTGGTGGCCCTGCATGTGGCAGGGGGGTTGGAGATTCATGATCCTGGAGGTCCCTTCCAACCCTGGCCATTCTGTGAATCTCACAGGCACCCCATGTGTTCTAAGTATAGGCAAAGATCCAGTAAAATTCTCATGGTTCTGGACTTGCAGATCACTTGCTTAGGGAGCAGCTTTGTTCATCCTCTGCTATATGCTCAGCAAACATCAGGGATTTTTCCCATGCAGGCATTTTCTGCAGCTGTAGTTCTAGAGCTGCCTTTCAGAATATGCAGCAGGGAGGAACAGAGCTAAGCCAAGCTCTGAATGGCATTGTGCAGGCCTAAAAAGGTGAGCATTTCCAATTGCATTGTAGTTAACAGAGGCTTGTCCAACACATTCTCTCCTGGTAGCAAAACCCTCTTAGTACAAGTTTCATTCCACAGTCACTCTGACAACAGAAATGAGCAGAGTGATACCTCATGATAGGTTAGCTTAAAATCACCACAGTGCTTTGCAAAGGTAATATAGCTGTTTGAGATGTGCATAGAATTGCATCTGTTGCCAAGGAGCTGATCTTTGAATAGTGACTATTGCTTGAGTTGGATATTTATTTGGTATTTGGAATGAGAGGCCTTTCTTTTGTGGGTGCTGTAAATCCAGTGGTGCCTTATGCAATAATGTGTAACAAACTGTCCCCTGCACTGTGATGATGGAGTATCATGGCAGCTTGTAATGTTCTTAATGTGCCAAATACTGGCAAATGGATGAGCCTTTTAGTGCTGACTGCTGTGTCCAAACAACTTACAACCAACCACAGAATGTCAGTGCTCACCGAGTGGTGAATGGCAGAACTGACATGAACACTTGGTTTTATGGGGCTTCCACATTCAACGTAGGCACCTTTTTTGTAGGGAGGGAAGGAAGGAAAGAAGGGCTAAGCGTGAGCAATGGGTAACAGTGGGATTGGGTAATCTGACCCAAATTAAAAAAGAACTTTCTAAGGCCTGATTTAGATGAGGCACAGCAAGGTGCAACAGTTCTGGTGCTACAACTCTCCATCTTGTGGAGCTGCTACTGAAGTTGCAGTTCAGCTGCTGGTCTGATGGATCCAGAAGCCGGAGGAGTCCCAGCTGAGGTCAGGGCCCCTGCGCAAACTGCACAGGCCTGCTCCCAAGTGCTGGGAGTATAGCAGACTGGGATTTGGGTGCTTGCATATAAATAGCAGAGTTCATGGCTATATATTTCTACAGGTTTCATGGCTAGGATCCCAAAGCATGTTCCCAACACAGATAAATTGAGTTTCCCCAGCGGGATGTGGAAACGCTTCCTCTCCGCTCCCCATGAGCCCCCACGTGGACTCGTTACTGACATATATATGGCTGTGGTCAATACAGGTGTTTAACTTTTTGAAGAGCCCATGTAAGTCACTAAGTGCATATTGATTTGAAGCAAATGTAGATCAGAATTAATTTTGGCTCGCTAACGTAGTCAAATAAGGAACATTTCTATTGATCTTTGTCCCAGAAGCCAATTATCAGGATTAAGCGTTTTTATTACGTGAAATATGGCGAATGGTATTTAATCATACTGCATCGACCAGTGTGAAATCGCATATTTAGGGCAGGGACTGTAAGTAAGAGCTGTTAGCGAGTGATTTATTTGCGAAAAGCGTTTCGCCTTTTATCTGCCCGCCGCTTTCCCCCCTCCCAGGCGCGCCGTAACCTCCCGGCGCCCGGGCGGAGCAACAGGGCTCCTTCCAGCTCCATCCAGACCTTCCCTCCCCCGCCTGCCTCCCCGGTCACCGTCAACCCCGTCTGCGTTTGCCGCTCCTCAGCGCTAAGCGGTTTTGCCGTATTGTGTTTTCTCTATTAAATAAACGCGCTGCAGCACTCCCTCGGGCGAGCGACAGATCCGAAGTATCCGGAGCGTTCGGCGGGGCCGGACGAGGCTCACGCAGTGGAAGCGGGCTGCGTTTGCCCGGCAGCGCGGGTGGCGGCGGAGCGCGTTTGCGCGGAGCGGCTCCGCTCAGCCCCGCCGCTCGTTGCCCGCCGTCCCGTGCAGGTCCGGCAGCAGCAGCCTGGCGCTGCCGAGGCGGCGACCTCCGGGAATCGCCGTGCCTCGCGTTATCCGAACGCTGACGTTCTCTGTATGTATCGCCCCGGCCCCGCAGCAACTTGATACCGTTGGTAACATCCTGCTCGCGGCTCCTCTTCTTGGCAGCGGTTTTAATTACGGTTCGGGCTCCTGAATGAATTTGTTTTCTCTGGATCCTTGGCGTATTGAGACGCTCGTCACGTTTGGGTGCCTGCAATCACTGATGCGTTTGTTTTAGGGGATGAATTAGTCTTCTGAGTCCGAGCACGTCCGATTTATGAATTAGATTTCATTGAAAGCTAGAACAAACCGAACCGAGCAGCGGTTTTGCCGCACCACTTTTCTCCCCACCTCTTTGCTCCCGGCGCGGTGAGGGGGGGTTGGAGGAGGGGGGGAGGAATCTCCCCTTTCCAGCCCGGCCCGCACCCCGCGCCCTTACCTGCCGGCACCCCCTCGCCCCCCCCCTTCCTCCGTGCGCCCCGCCCCCCCCCCCCCCGCCTCTGCTTTGCAGCGCCCTCCCGCTCCGTCGCTCGGCCGCCAAGTCCCCCTCCGCGCCGCCCGGGCGCCCACCGCCCGCACCCCGCCGCGCCGTGCCCCGGCGGCACCGAGCGCCGAGGCTCCGCAGTCACGTGGCGCGGGGGGCGGGCGGCGGCGGCGGCGGCGGCGGGGGGGCCGCTCCGCAGTTCGCGGTCTGCCGGCGCCCCGGCGCACACCGAGCGCTGGAGGCTCCGTCGCGCCGCCTGCCAAGCCGGGATCTACCGCCGCGCCGGTTCGGCCCCGTCCTTCTTCTCTTCTCCGCGTCGTCCGCTTCCCTCCATCTCGGAGAATCGTCTGCGTTCCGTGCGAATTTGGGATTATTTTTCTACGGGGGGTGTCGAGGCATCCCGTCCTCCCGCGCCGCCTGCTCCACCTGCCCTTGCGTCTTTCTTCTTCTTT